>CAJHQP010000714.1:0-159128 GCA_905132765.1 Moricandia arvensis
GTTTAGACCTTTACATGAGAATGACAAACGTCTTTGAAGCTTTGAACTTTCTGATTCTTCATATATTAAAAATAAGTTTGAAGCTGTTTGTGCCGTTTGATTGGCACGTGTTGCCGTAAAAATGTTTTTTTTGGGCCAAAGAACAATAAAAGACGAAGATAAAGATGTTTCTGTTAAAGTTTCTTTTGGCTTTAGTTACAAAATAGAAAATTTTGAAAATGGCCAGACAATTTTGAAGGTATTGAAAAATAATAATAATAATAATACTGCCAACTAAAAACTAAAAACGAAAAAAAAAAAAATTTTTAAAAATTTTTTGTCATAAAATAAATTTAAAAAAAAAAAATTATTTTTAATTTTTTTTTTTTAATTTTTTTTTAGTTTTAAATTTTACTTCCAAAACTCTAATCGATAACTCTAAATTAAGTTTAGATTAGTTAATTTAAATGGTTTAAATGTATGTATACATTTTTTAATAAATTTTATTTAGTCTTTTTTTTTTGAGTTCTATCTTAAGAAAATTCTTTTATTTTAATTTTATTTTAAGGTATTTTTCTATAAAATTACGCAATCCATAATAATACTTTAAGATTCTAATCACCAAAATTGAAAAACGAAAAAAATCTAGCGAGATTGGATCCTCAAAAGTATGGAACGTTCAAAACCTTAAGAGAGGTTTTACATGAACAAGTTGGGCTTAGAGGCCTTGAAGGTGGTCTTGAGCTTCTGTTTCATGTATACAAGTTTGGAAATCTTTTTTAATGTAAGAAAACTTCAGTCTTTCATGTTCCTCTTGTTCCAAACCATACTCTCAAACCTTCTTCAAGGTGGCCTTTTCCTTTCCCCTGCACTGCCAGTTGTTTCAAGCGTATCAGCTTGTCTACAATTTGCAATAGAGTCCTTCTATCCTTCATCTCTTCCCCATGCCTTCTAGCATTACGTTCACTCCAAATGCTGTGAGCATCCATCTATCTATCTATCAGAAGCGAAGTAGTCAGGTTTCACAATCTGTTTACCCTGAAAACACCCATTTTCGTCGTGAGAGGAGGGAGCAATGCCGTGAAAAGACCTCTTCGCCGATAGTGAAAACTCCAGAAGAAAGATGCTTCCTGCTTTATATATTACCTGTAGTAAGAGAAAAAAAAAATAATAAAAAAACCTACCCAATAGGGATCCGATATCCTCAAGCCCATTGGGCTTTCCACATTCAGAGTTCTACTGTCCAATTTCATTTTATTACGACGACCCCATTACGACCTCAACTTCTTTGTTCTACTACAACAAACTATAATAATATTTTCTTAATAATAATAATTACCTCCGCGCATTATATATTAATAATCATTGAATATTAACTTTGATCGTCCAACCATGTCATAAATCTTCAAACGTATAATCATGAACCGTCAATATAAGGTTGATTATAGGGTTATGTTTGTTGATATTTTTTAAATCTATTTAATTTACATTGAACTTCAATGATATTATCTTAATGTTATAATTCACCATCTCACTTCGATATGAAGAATCATATTTTTGAAATGATATGATTAAATAACATTTGAGATCCGTACTTGCGCTGAATGTATATTAATTGTATATACAAATTATTTATAGATATTATTATGTATTTGTGTTAATTTGCATATTATACAATTTTAAAATATATTGAATAATTGAAAAGCGAGTAACTATTACGTATATAATTAAATTCGAGTAATAACATAAATAAAAATAATCTCTTTTTATTTACAATACTTTTTGTTGATAAAAATCAAAATAAATCATTTATTTATTTTATATACATAATTAAAATTAAATGATATTTACATAGATATATAATATATTTTAATATGAATATTTATTTATTGAAGTTTGTTACTCATATGATTGTATTAACATTTTTATATTTGCTGTAACGAAAATATTATTTTTACTAATATGAATATTTATTAACCGAGGCTTGCAACTCTATATAAATTTTAAAATTAACATTTTATGTATTTTATATATGATATATATATATATTAATTTAAATGATATTGAAATATATATATATATATATATATAACTTGAATATATATTTATTTATTTCAATATCATTTAAGGACATACATTGAAAGTGATGACTTGCAATCGAAAAGGGAATTAAAGTTTTGGTCGATCTCAAACTTTTTTGAATTTCCACGGGTGATTTCTTGTTTAATCTACAATATTTGTGCTTACGATAACGTTTCTATTAACTCACATATGTTTTGTCTTTGTTTTAATTTTGTGCAAGCTTTCACGAAATGCATGAGCTTCGATTGAATAAGAAAAGATTTCGACTGTAATACATCAACAAAAATCTGCACATTATGTGGGAGGAACATTATTTATACAAATCATTTTTACACATTATTATTTATTTTTTGTTCATTACGTATTATGAAATAATAAATATATTAAATAATTGATAAGCAAATAAATATTATGTATATAATTAAACTGCAGTAAGCACATAAATCAAAGCAATCATTTTATTTATTTTATATGGTACCTAATTAAATTTAAATGATATTGACATAGATATATAATATTTTTTAATATAAAAATTTAATTGAAACTTCTTAATTCCTATTCATATGATTTTATCAACATTTTTATATTTGTTGTAACGAAAATTTTAAACATTAAACACAGTGAGAGAACTTTTATAGTTTTAGTAATTAATAACCATTTTAATAATTTAATGTGAATTTCAAAATTAAAATCTCCAGATCGCAATATATTTTCAATGAAATTTCAAAATTAACATGTATGTATTTTTATATGATATATATTTTAATTTAAAAAAAAATTAAAGTATGTATATAACATGAATATATATTAAATGATACTTCATATTTATATAGCATGTATGATTTTTTGATCATTTGTATTTTTTTATAACAAAAAAGGTAAAACCATTGTTCTCAAATATTCATTGTAAGACTTTTAAAATTTTTATATGATATATATTTTAATTTAAAAAAATTAAAGTATGTATATAACATGAATATATATTAAATGATACTTCATATTTATATAGCATGTATGATTTTTTGATCATTTTTATTTTTTATAACAAAAAAGGTAAAACCATTGTTCTCAAATTTTCATTGTAAGACTTTTAATAGTTTTATTAATTTATAATCGTTCTTAAAAATTAAAAATATAACATATAAGAGAAAAATCTAATTTTTTATATGATATAATTGATGTGATTTTTTTATTTTTTAATAATATAAATTAAAAATGATGGAGGATACAAAAACTGTTATCAAAATATTTATTATTCAAAATCATTAATTTCACATATATATTAATTATATTAGTTAATTCCGTAGCTTTTATTTAAGAAAAGAATGAAGAATAATTTTTTATGCATTGCTAATCAATTTGATAGTTAATTTAAAGGGAAACTGTCAAAATACCATTTTCATTGTACCACTTTTCATGTTTACCTTAATCACTTTTATCCTTATTTTTTAAGAAGAAAAAACACACTTATAACCCTTGGGTTAATTAATCTACGACTTAGGGTTTAGAGTTTAGGGGTGGGGGTAGGGTGGGGTAGGGTTTAGGAATGTAAAATGTAAGATTTTAATTATTATTTTTTTAAAAAAATTCTCTTAAAAAATGATATTTATGAAAATGTCTCTTTAATGAACGTAAAATGAAAAGTGGTACCAATAATGTGGTAAACATGAAAATTCCCATTAATTTAATAAAAATATAATTTATATTTAGATATATCAATTTATTTTTTTAAGAAATCTGAGAATCACCTTAAAATATATAATAACACGTGGTCACACTTAAATGTTACAACGTTCAAAAATAAAAACATTGTTCCCAGAAAATTTTCATTGTAAGGATTTTAATTATTTTAGTAATTTAATGTCTTTTTCAAAAATTCAAAATATAACATTTAAGAAAAAAAATCTAGATTTTTTATTAAATGGTTAATATGATTGTTTAATATTTTTAATAACATAAATTAAACAAAAATTATGAAGGATACAAAAAATATTATCAAATCTTTATTATTCAAAACATTAATTATCACATATATGTTAATCATATTAGGTAATTTCGTAGTTTTTATTTAAGGAAAGAATGTAAAATATCATTTTATGCACTACTAATCAATATGAATGTTAATTTAATAAAAATATAAGTTATATTTAGATGGACCAACTTTTTTTCTAAGTATTCTGAAAGTCATTCCGGTGATGACACGTGATTACACTTAAAAGTTGTAATGCTACAGGATTAATATATAGGGGATTCTACAGTTTTTTTAAAGTTACATCTTCTTTTAGATTTTTCTTTCCAGTATCTTGGCTTGAATTTTTGTTACTAATAAGTTCACAATTCCATGAAAGTTTTCTGTAACTCCAAATGTCAAAAAAACTTTTAAAAAAAGGTAACTTCATTGGTAGATTTCTATACACTATCAAAGCAGATCACAAAAATAAAATGTCATCAAGGGAGCCAACAACATATACATATAGTTCATAGTTGTATTTAAAAAAACAACACAGAATAACAACTTATAATTTTGCCAATATCATTTTGTTGCTTTTTTGATTAGTCATTATATGGTATACTGATTGCGGCAATGATGAAGCAACAAATGTACATATGGTGATTGGAAACCTGATGTCATGCTTCAAAGCATGAATTTCAAAACTTTTTCACTTAATCCGTAAGCAATGGTTTTAACATTTCACATTTCTACCCTTACAAATTCACCATGACATAGCCATTAACATGAGGATCCCAACCCTATCCAATGTAGTTGGTAACATCTAAAAAACAAAACAAAAACTCTATAGCTGAAATTTGTAATGTCTTTGCAACTAAACATCAATAAAATAGAAACTCGGAATCTAATCAATCACACGAAACAAACACACATTGAGTGTTTTGCAATAAGAACACTCGTTTATAAAGACCACAGAGTTTAGCCAAACACAAAAGATGTAACAGCCACAAACAAAGAGAGGTAGAAGATGATTGAATCAGAAGAAGCTTAAATGCAAAGTCATTCAGGCTGAGTTATCCGGATGATTCGGCATAGCAGAGTTAGTAGCTGCTGCACCAAGAAACATTCCAAAAGGATAAAACAGACTGATCTTAAGTACCTGCTATATCTCATCATCTTCATCATCTACATACTCCCACAATGAATAAAACAAAAGGTACACTAAACCCTAGCTCTAATCTCCACAACCTTAAATCATATATCCATAAATCAGATACTATGGCGGCGGCGGCGCAAAGAGTTAAAAAGGAGCCTTTGCAATCAAACACATAGACGTCGTCGGTATAAATCGACGGACAAAATTTATAAACCCTATACGTTTTGACCCATACTAAACCGGAACATGTGATCTCCGGTACGGTTTTATCAATTAACGTTTGGTCATCTAATTAACCGGTTAAGTACTTTAATTTTTGGTTTTACAATAACATGGGTGAAAAAAACCGGGAAATCTAAACCCTGAGTTACTAAACCAAACCGATAACTAGAGCATTTTGGGCCATTAAAGGCCAAGCAAATTTCACGGGCCCGTTTTTTAAAACAGTGAGACTTAACGTCTCGACGACACGGCGTTTTCTTCTTCTTTAATGGAACTGCGAGCCATCGGTAGTTGTAAGTCTCTTTCTTACATTTGGATTCAAGCAAACGGAGCTGAACATTCAGTAACCCATTTGAATATTGGTTTACTACTTGAAATTCAAAAGAACACTTGATTCTAGGTTACTAGTGAATGGTGTTGATTAATGATGTAAGTAGAGTAAAGATGATGATGCTGGGAGAATATGGATATGCAGTGTTAGTTTAGCACACTTATATGAAAACATGTTTTCCCTTTTAGGAATATATAACTATGACGATGTTGATTCTGTGTTTAACCCACAGTGTCTTGTCTTCAAGAAGAATATTTATCGGTCGCAGGAAACGACTTTGATGCAACTCTCTAAGATATGAAAGAACAACAACTCTTCAAATCGATCATGTTGCTATGCAAAATAAAGCCAAAACTAGTAAACTAAGAGGAAAGCTAAGAGGAAAATTATTATTATTCCCAAGAAACATACTATTATAAAGAAACAATGATCTACAATTCAAAAACTTTTAAGAGTTATATTATAACTTGGATGCTGAAACCTATCTTACAACATAAACTTTGTTTTGTTGTTTCTCAACAAAGTAACCTCTTCTTCAATTGGGTTCTGTTACTATACATCACTTTTCTCCAAACCTTCTCTTCAATTTGTGTTATCTCTCTATGTGTGTATACTTTCTGGAGCAATCTTCAAAGTTAATCCTTCAGGTGTTTCTTATTGGCAATGGATGAGCTTCAGTGTTGAAAACAAACTTATCCAATGGTATCACCGAGTCATCTCCAAATAGCAAGTACAAGTATTTCAATGTTTCACCAAGGAAAAATGTCTCCATCTTATCTCTCCTATGAGGAGGCACTTCTGTTACATCATCTAATGATGTGTATCCACCTGATTTCACCTTTGTGTGCTTTTCAAATGCTTCAAAGATCTGCCAACCTTGATCTCTGTATCTGCAGTTTTTAGAAAATGTGTTTAGCTTTTAAGAGTTAGTATAGTCCTCTTAAGAAGCCAAATCCTATGAATAGTTTTCTTACTTTGTATCTTTTGTGATACGGTAGAGAACAAAGAGTGATTCAACAGTTTCAGGTCGCAGTAGATTATGTCGATCAGCCTGCTTTATGATTATGCCTTTTGAATAAACCGAACTCTTGTTCCCTCCTTCAAGACCATCCTCAGAGTATTCCTGCTTTAGTAGGATCCAATAGTTAACAAAACAAGATTAGAGTTTAGCAAAAAGGTACAAGCAAATCTAACCTCTGTGTGAAAGTAAGCAATTTCTGGAGCAAGGCCAGTGGCAGTTACTTCATACATCTCAAAACATGCTTTCGCTAAATCTTCTGCAAGTTTCAAATTATCCAGGTCCTCAAAGGATAAAAGATTATCCGCCAGGGCTTTCTCTTTTGTGAGTCCCTTGGTAGCACCAAGAGCAAGAGTACCAGGCAAGAAGCAAACCTATAGAAAAGAAAACTGAATGAATCATTCTTTTGAAAATTCTCAACAAATGAAAGTTGGAATGATCCTATGTAATGAGGCTGCTTGTTTTTACCAGATGATCCATCTTTGGACTGAACTCTCCCTTTGACCCATAAGGCAACTCCCCTACAAAGACAAGACCCTTTGGAATTGATTTGCGCACAAGCAAATGCCTGACTCCTTTCATCGCCTCAATGTACATATCATGCAGATATGTGTAATTAGTGTTCAACTTGCCTCCTTGCTGAAGCCACACCTTAATCAAATACTCATAGTAGCTATCTCCACGAGATCCCAACCTGATGTTCTCACCAACAAATTCACCTGACTGAGGGCTGCACCAGGTAGAAACAACATGTCAGATCATGAAAGCCTGGCAAAGTAAGGCAAGATACTATTATTAGTTGGAAAGTGAGCTACTTACCTGATGTAGATTGGAACAAGACCTTCTGTCTTTGGAAGAGTCTTTATATGAGCTAAGACCTTCATGGCCTCTGTACTGTACTTCGGATCACCAGAAACAGCACTGAGGTAATTAAATTCAAGCTGTACAGAGGCGACTTCTGCTGTACTGCTCATTCCTCCTGGAGCTGGATGAGCTGTTGACTCACGCAATATGACATCACTATAAGGAACTGAGGTAGGGCTAGACTTAAAAGCTGAAAGTAGACGGTCAGCCAAATCCTTAGCAACGTTTAGATAGACATCTGGTTTTGGTCCGTTATGGGTCATGTTCATGGTACCATGCTCTCCTCCACTCAGATGGTATGCACTTAGAAGCCCACCCAACACACGTATTGTAGTTTCAAACAAATTAACTTGACCCTTTTGACTGATTCTCTCCAGTAGATGAGCCTCGACCCATGATCCTGCCTCAGAAACTATATGACCATGACCCATTATCATGGCTGTATCAAGAGCATCAACTACAGTGGCACCCAGCCCTCCTAACCCATCGACACCTCTCTGGCTAATAGGCATAAGCTCGTCATAACCCATTGCAAACTTTCTGTAGCCAGACCATGCGTAGTCAAAAGCATCCTTCACACTTTGCTGTCTAGCTGCCCATTTTGGGTCAGAGTTCGAGCCATTGGTGGCGCTACCTTTTAACTGTCCTTCGTCAGGTGATAACCGAGGTGGGATCCTAGGTGGTTTTCTAAAAAGTCTCCCTAGCTTAAGACCCCCAACAAAAGTGACCTTTCCTTTTTCATTAAGAGCAGAGACACTTGGGCTCTTACTCATCAGCATTAGACATGCTATTCCGAAGATCAATATTAATATAAGGAACTTCCCTGTGCTACAGCTTGCGTAGTCACGTTTTGTGTTAAGAGTAAGCAAGCTTTGAGATAGAACCTAGAACCAAAAAAAGGAATTAGTGCACAAAATGTCAAAAGTTAAACAACAGAGAGATAATCTACATAAAGTTTCACAAACAGAAGCTTTAAGCCATCACATTACAAGACTCAAAACACACACTTTCTGTGTTCACTTTAGCTTTCTATAGCTCACTTTACAAACATTCTGTTACACCAAGAAGCCTAATACTCTGATTGAAGATAATCTAAAACCAGAGACAGCTTTGCTAGTTCCTCTCTCTCTTTGATCAGTCCAAAGCAGTTCTATGTAAAAGCAAAAGCAAGAACTACATACAACAAAATCTATCTACAAATGTAATATCAGAGAGTAAAAAGGAGGAAACTTGGGGAGAACCCATATCACACACAGATCAAGATCTAAATAAAAGCTCAAACCTTTAAAGGAGATCGATGTCTGAACTTGGCATTGTCGTAATGAACATCTTTCACTGAATACGGTAGAGATTTCGACATGCTCAGATCTCCCAACGTCAAATTGAAGATCGGCTTAGGATTCGGGTTCCTTCTGCTGCCAATCTAAAAATGGTGCTGACGACCGGTGAAAACAAAATACGATTTTCTCTGATTCAGATGATTTTTTTTTTCGCAGAGAAATCTTACGGCAGAGCATTGACCCAACACGAGCTTCTAGTTTCTGTTTCTTTTTTCTTCGTCAAACATTATGTTCTGTTTCAGGTTTAAAGAATTACATAATTATTTTCGTTTTACCGCATTTATAACTACTACATTATAAAATTTTATATATGTCAATAGATTTGGTTATTCGGTAGTTAGGTTTATTTGGGGATATTTAGGGAATAGATATATAAAAACTATGTTGACAAAAAAAAGATATATAAAAAATATTTGAGTATGTATAAAATTCTGATTTTATTTTGGTTTAAGTTTTTATTTGGTTGAAAGAAGAAAAAGAATGTATATATATATATATACATATATATATCCAAAGACTAAATAATTTGGATAATTTAAAAAAAATCAACTAACATAAATTTAAGTATATCATAAATCTTATCCCAATCAAAAACCCCAAAGACTTCTATCGTACTATTAGCACAATATTGGGAATAGATTAGGAATTAACATTTTACAAAACTTGTAAGTATAATATTCCCTTTATTCCAAAAAATGCATTTTTAGAAGAAAAAAATCGTTTTAACAAGATACATTTTTTATATTTTTGATTCATGTTTTGTCAATTAACAATAAATAATTGTAAAGTTCAAAAAAAATTGCATATACTAAATTTTTTTACTGATTTAAAATTATGAAGAACAGATAATTAAAAAAGAAATTATAACTATAATTGCAATTTAATATGTTTTATTAATATATGTGAAAATTTAAATCATGCCATGTATTGTTTTGAAAGGAGCAAGTATTCACAAGCTTATTAGAAGAGGATGAGGCGAAAAGAAGATATTGAATGAGGATGAGCCAAAACCGGATCCTTATTTGCTGAAGACTTTCTAAAGGTTAGCTCCTCAGGAAGCTGCAAAGGTGCCTTCTTATGGCTACTGTGACATATTGAGTCCTTTGCTTGCTATTGTATGCATGTCTTAATGAACTGGATCAACTTTTGAAACGAAGATAGTTGAGTATTTTAGACCTTGTAAAGACGATGGAAGATGGCTGTCACAACCAGCCCGGCCAGAGTTTGTTCCTTCGAGTGCGAAGGACAAAACTAGGATGATTACATTAGGTATGATGGTCATTTCCTGATTGGTATGAGAGGACCTAGAGAGGATGCAGTAAAGATCCGGAAGAAAGTCATTGAGATTTGTGATAAGGTTCTGGTTTGAGATTTGATAATCCCAAGTTAGAGGATATGAACATATAAGCAGGGGGATTCAGTTTCTTGATCACATAATTTGCACAAGGATATTTTCATAGATGCGAGTTTTAATAACGTTGGTCATGCGCATAAACTTAGGGAAATGATTCTATATATGATAATAGTGAAACTGCCTTCTATAGTTGTTATGGAACAATTTCATCTTTTTTATTGTTTGGTTACATCAAGAAAGTTTAGTTTACTCTTCTTTTTTTTTTGATCAAAAGTTTACTCTTCTTTTTCTCCCGATTTATCAACCCTCGCTCCCAAATGCTGAAACGTTAAATGTTCGTGACAGGCCGGTGTTATTAGCAAACGTGATCTTCTCACGGTCTTTCTCTTTGATGTAGATATCATGCACAGGAACCCAAATCATGAGTTCCTTGCTTTTAACTCCCGTAAGTTTCTTCAACCTACGGTCTTCAACGTAAGCAGTTATCTCCGTGTCATATATCACTTTACGACCTATCCCATGGAATGTATGCTCAATCTTGCGTCTCATCCTCATCCACACAAACCCTTTTGTTTTGTTGTACCCAACCTCTGTCATATCCTTCAACGGTAACAATCCTGTGGGTAAATTCAGGAGTGCAAGAAGCTCCCTGGCTTTGTCCAGACAAAGAGATGGCTCACTGTAGCTCTCTATATCATCACTCTCAGCTATTACCATCTCTCTTAACGCCATGATAAATGATATATCACCTTTTTTTTTTAAGTGTCGAATGCTTTCTATTCGATTCTGCTATATAATAATGTTTATATGGGGGAGTATGATGTGTTTGAGAACGTAACATGAAACATGATATTTGTGTGATGAGCTTTTCCGGGCCCCGTGTTTGGCTGCACAGTAACCATGTGATTAATGATAATCAGATACTGCATAATATAGAATGGAGTTTATAATATGTTTCCTGGTTAACTTATTCAATATTATCTTGCTTGAGAGGCTCCATTGTTTCTCTGTTTTTTTTTTTCCATCTGATTTCATTGATAACATGAGAAAGATACAAGGATTACATACTAAAGCCGGCGGAAGACAAAGATATCCCCGGAAACTAATCCCAAAAACGGGAATCTAGAACCCAGAACACGGGCTACGGACCAACATTCATAAACTAAACTAATCACTTCTCCCCCTTTTACGAAATCCAGGACAACCAACCAAAGGTAAAAGAACAAAGACTAAAAAGTGCTCAGACTAGCCGGAAGTGCTAAGACACCAACACCAACGAGAGCACCGTACTCAACCGCACAATAAACCGAAAGCCTCCACGCCTCACCCTCTTTATATTGCCTCAACCAGACGAAGCCACGAGGAAAACAGAGACCAAAGGAAGACCAGGATAAATACTGAAACAAAGGCGGGAGAAGGTCTCCAACAAACGTGTTCTGAAACCCCCTACTTCTCAAGGACCAAAACCCGAACCTGCTCATCACACATCACCACGAAAAGCTACACCGTTGCTGAATCAAGCACCATCTAAGACAAGCTCAAATACCCATGAAAGATTAACCAGATTGAAACCCTCAGCCTGAGGTACACACCGTTGACGGAGGATGACGAAAACGAAGATTGGGAGTTCTCCTTGCTGAGACCACAAGCATGAGCAGAGAAGACAAAGCCAAACAATCTCACAACCGACGTAAACGAACTCTCCGACCGGATCTGAGCGCAAGACAACCAGATCTGAAAACTAAACAAGCTTGCAACAACAGAAAACCCAGATCTACAAAGGATTCGATAATAACTCCGAGAAGAAATCACAGATCTATTAACAAAGAGTCTTAACAGCAACAAGACATAGCACAAACATGCCATCAAAAGCCACAGAGAGGCACACAAAAGGAAGAGAAGGGTTGAGTAAACAAAAGAAACAACAACAAACGCTTAACACTAGGACTGCTCCGACGGCGACAGTGAAGACACACCACCGCCGGAGCCACCACGAAACTCTCTGGTTTTTAACCGATCTCTCTCGCTGTTTTCTCACTGTTTCTCTGTTATATGATTTCATGGAAACAATGGAATACCATTTTGAAGCCATTTCAAGTGTTTCTTGATATATATATATCTGGATTTAAAGCAAATATGTAGTTCTTTTTTACTTCATCATGTAAGTTTTATTGATTTTTTTTGTTACGATGTAGATTTTGTTTATGTTATGATGTAATATATTTTGGATAAATGATATCAAATAAGACAATGAGAAAAACAACATGTTCTTGTCAATGAAGAAATATCTGCTAGTTATGTAAATGTAGTGCCCGAAATAAAATAGAATTGTAAACTAATCGATATTGATGAGTAAATATGGTTATCAAAATGATCTAAATAAACTGGGCCTCGTGGTTTGGTGGTAAAGAAACCTCGGTTGAGGTGCGTATGCTGGAATTGTGCTTAGGAAATTCAAGAAGCTGGTGTAAACTTGAAATATCTTCAGTGAAACAAAAAAAAATCAGTTTGCACTGTGAATAGTGTTTCTTTCTCGAATCTAAAATGGAAAACTACAAAAGACAAGGCGCATAATAAAAAACGAACATGCATATCCAGTTGCGTACGAATGTCGAAGGGTACGTAGGTAGCATGACAATCACGTGAATTTATAAAATGGGACAGTGTGTCCGATGCCTGGTCTGCTTCTGCCAGTGCCAGCCTGCCAGGTAACATGATGAAAGGCTATTTGAAAATTTATGTTCTGATTCATAACTCTACTGATTAAAAAATCAAACCTAAGAAAATCAAACAAACAGTGATGTTCATATTTTTTTTTTTTGAACTGAGGCTTTCTATTAATAGAAAAATATTAATGTTTTTATCTAAAACTACCTATAATATGAAATAGAGGGAGTACATTTTTAGGGTGAATGCTTCTAGCAAGTGATGTTCATATTTGAAATCTAAATCTAAACTAATCATGTGATTGAAATATATATCCCGTAACGTTCACTATGGGATCTTGTGACCGCTCTTGTATTGTTGATTCGATCGAAGTTACATATAATTGCTTATAACCCATGTTCTAAAACTTGTCCGATTCTTTGATTCCGCGGCAGATAGGTGGATGGCATATGTCAAGTTTAATTCAATCGGTTGAACAATACAATAACTCCGATAAAAGTGTGAATTAACAAAATCCGCTTAGTCTAAAAATGCTAATTTTCTGATTTATGTGTAAATTAACAATTTAGTTAAATAATCCATCTATTTTAATAGCTTATTCTAATTTATTGATCCAATTAGAAAACTAATAAATATGTTTCACTGGACCAAATTAAAAACTAATAATTATGTTTGTAATCTAATTTGATATTATGAACCTTAAAACTGTTATATTATATATAGAATAGCATATTATACACAAATATATTGTATAATATATAAATTAATGTATTATACATAAAATGTATTTAAAGTATTCTTCGAATATTTTTCGCTTTTCCAATAATTTATTAGATGTGGAAGTACTGCACATGTTGCACCTATCAAGATGCTGAATAAGATCTGAACAAGACTTAACTAAGAGAAACCGGCGACTCGGTCTTCTCCTTAACCTTCCTCCGTTGTCAAAATTCTTATGAATAAGATTTATATTTCATACAACATTAATAATAATCATTAAAAATGTAGTATCCCTCGAAAATCCGTGTCGCATATGGGGTTGTTTGACTAGGCTTTTGGATGAGGTTGTGATGGGCCACGTGATAGTATATGGGGGGTTGGTTGGGTTGCATATGGATGAACAAGAATTTTACAGTTTTGTATGTAGTTCTATATATAAAAGAAAATTGCAACTTATAAATATCATTCAGAAATATTTATCCAATCAGGGAATATAGAATAACCCACAATAGTTTTTAAATGATGGAATTATTTATAGTGACCAGCAATTACAAATAATCGTTGTTAGTTTATCTTTCTTATCATACAAAGGCAATTACTAGTATATATTAACACATGTTAATGACTATCTAATAAAGTATATACTGCTAAAAATAATAAATATGAAGTTCCAGTTTACTATGAGGTAGTATTACCGCAACGCACGGGATAAGTTTTTCCTTCCAAAAATGATAGCTTTTAAGAATATCATCACATTATTAAATTAGAGACGATGACCAAAATAGATGTAAAAAAAAATATCCCTAAAATAACACTTAAAAAATAATTAAAATAGACTTTATTAAAATATGTAAATATATATTTATATATTTTGGGTTAACTGATCTAGATTTAGAATATATAGTTATGTAGTAGAGTTTTAGAGGTGAAATTTAAATTTAAAATATATATATATTCAAAATCAAAAGATCTATTTTGATAACTTTTTTTAAAATCTATTTTGTGACAAAGACTTCAAAAATGTTTATTTGAGAGCTTTGCCCATTAATTACAACAATAAACATCAAAATAAGAATGCATAAAATCTTTTTTTATTCAAACATTGTAATATAAGTAGGATCACGGTAAAAACACATGCACTTGTTTTCCAAACAATTCAAATAAAGATTTACCAAGGAGTTGTCTAACCCACACCAAAATGAAAGAAAATAAATGTTTCTAGTTCTAAATCATGTAAAATCATTAAATTGGTGTCATAAAAATGAACAAGATGTAAAATTTTTAAAATGTTAAACTTAATATTACATATTATTCATGTGTATGGCTGATTGGCAGGTGTGGATGAATACATATTCTTCTCAATTTGTTATAAGTTTAATTAATTAGAGTATAACGTTTGTCAAACATCTTAGGCATCTAATAAATACCAAGTATGTTCGTTTGAAATACTAAAATTGATGCAAAAGCCATGCAAGCAATTCCGTAAGATAAGCCACAAAACAAATATGTAAATATGTTGCCGATAAAAGAATCGACTATACTTTGTTACCTTATAGTTGCTGATGATTTTTTATTTATTTCTGATTCCTGTTATTGAAGACGTACGCATTGATTCAAGTGCTATCTTCAATCTGAAATATTCAAAAGAAAATCAAAGAGTATTTATTAAACAATAGAGAAAACTAAATCCAAATGAAGAATAATTATAAATTTGTATAGTTTTTTTGTTGTTACAGCCAAATATCTCAAAAGGTATGAAGAATATTTGACAATGAAAAGAAAGAGAGGAAAGAAATAAAGACTAAATTATGAAATTAATAGATAGAAAATTATATAGAATGAACAAAAAAAACAGTTTCAAATCGTGAGCCAAAAAATTTTAAACGTGGGATGACATATTTTGAGAAAAACAGGAATTTAGTTATTTGAAGTTGTTGAAAATTTAGAGATCGAATGACGATTAGCCATAAGATTAGGTGATTTGTGTTTTAGTGTATAAAAGACATATCAGACGACAAGAAAATAAGTAACGTTACCGAGTTCTAAATCCTATATCGTTAGAGCATCTTTAGTGGTGTTAAACGATTGGGTTTCTCCAAAATTAATAAAATATTAGCTTTTGATTATGTAAATTTGTTTTATTTTCTTTTTAACAATTAACCATTTATAAATGGACATGTGTAAAAACGTTTCTCATGTTCTGGTCAAGAGTACCTTGCCAACGAATCGATTCTGACATAAAAAGTCTCTCTTTCCAACTTTTTCAATATTATATATATATTTAGTGGGAAGATACTTATTGAGGTACTGCCACTAAAGATGTCCTTACCACATGGCGATGGAAATCGATTATATGGTTGATGGTTCTAAAATCTGAATATTGCGGCTGTTAAGATGCATGCACTATCCTTTTAATTATATATATATTCTTCAGATCTTATTGAAAAAGTTGAGAAGCTGAGTAGTTACGTGGTTGGGTAGGTGCATTAGAAAGAGAAAAGGACATGGAATCTTTAGTTAGTGTAGTTTTGGAAATTGGCAGAGAGACAAAATGTCTGTTAAAATGTAATCATATCCAAAGTTACCATAGTATGAGATGATGTAAGGGCCACGTCCCCTTTTTCTCCATGCACCCTAACGCTCCACGTGTCATCTTTTCATCAGCTATTTCCTCTTATATGCAGAAACTTTTTGATTGTGATAAGCCACATATTTTTCTTTCTTTTTCGGTGTGGATAAGAAACTATATTAATGGCTGGGAGGGTTTCACAAACATTATCCAAAATGAATCAAATCGATTATATACTACTATTTCCATGTTTTTACAATTAGTCCAGTTTTAATGTTGTTAAATATTTTGAATTTCAAAGTGATCAGAATCTGATATATATACTATTTGGTTTTTAAAGAATGTTATCTTAATATTTTTTTTGTTATACAAAAATATTATTTTAAGATTCTAACGCTAATTTTATTTACTTTCAGTTTAATAAAATTAATTGATATTATAAATAAATTTATTTATCTCAAATAAAATTTATTAAATAGATGTAACTAATTAAAATATAAATATATGTTAATTATTTTTTAATATGTGTAAAATGTGTTTAAGGAGATGGTATTGGTTTGAAGAATTTAAAAGAATTCAATTGAGGATATAAAGAATAGCTTTTAAGGTATTTTAAAGAATTTGATAAGAATTTTAACTTACTTGTCTAATTCTAATGTTTTGGATTTTAAAAGGATTCAAATAAATTTGATCATATCAATTCTTCTAAATTCTATGAACTAATTTTTTTACACAAAGAGAAGTTTATAAAACTTTGACAAACAAAAATTTTAATTATTTTTATTTTCTTATAAAAAAATAATTATTTTTAAAAAGTGAATAAAATTTTTGACTAATGAAAAACAGTAATGGTCGAACAAATCATGTATGATTATGTAAATATATAGTCATTTAGGAATAAGATAGTTTCACAAAAACATAAATTACACTATAATATATTTATAATCATTTATCTAAATAATAAAATATTTTAAAATTTTTAGTGAAAATTATGTTTTCAAATCTCTTATATTATAATGATTAATAATTTTGACGTATATATTCGATAGATAAAAAGTATACAGAATTAATTTCAAATTTCAGCCTAAAGGCTCAGAATTGGTTTTTTACAACTTTAAAAAAAAATCCGTTAAATTCTATTGAAATATAATTACTACAAAATCCACCAAAAAATGAATAACACAAACATTAATAGAATTCAAAATTCACTAAATCCAATAACACAAGAATTGATAAGAAATGATTAAATCATTAATTGAATAACATAAGAATTTAATGGAAAGTTCAATTCTTTTGAATTCTTTTCAATTCCTAAATCCAATACCCCCACCTAAATGTTTTTTTATGAAGGGGATGGAATATATTTAAGGCACAAGAGTCAAACTAATCAGTTGTTAACGGTATGTGTATATAATATTAATACATTTTTAATTAATATTCACTCTATTTTTTATTGTAAGTAGTTTTAGCAAAAAATGTTTGTTTCATTATATAAGTAGTTTTCATATTTCAATGTATTTTTTTCTATTTATTAGATATTGTGTAACCAATTAAATAATATTAGCTCTTTTATAATTGATTAAATTTATTGATTTAATGTTATTTTTAAAATATTAATTATTTTCTTAATATTAATGTTTTTACCTAAAACTACCTATAATATGAAATAGAGGGAGTACATTTTTAGGGTGAATGCTTCTAGCTGAAAGTCGACCACATTACCTACATATCTACATGTACTGCAAGATAAGGGCCTCCTCTAGTTTGACTCCTCAATTCCACGAAACCCTTTTTCTTATTATATAATTAAAATGAACATATTTATACGCATTCCACCCAAATAGCCGTTCATCGAATTGTCAGTTTAATATTTTTTTTTTGATCAAAACAACTTGCATTACTTAGAGGAGAGTTTACACCCCAACAATGGGGTTAGTTACAAGCAAGGAGAAAAAGTCAGTTTAATATTTATTTCTGCTTTTAAAAAGCGAAAATAATACACTTTGCATATTATGCACATGCATCCACTAGTCCGCTCTACATTCTAACAGTATCTTAACTTTTTGTTTTTTTAACATGTGAAAATGTACAAATATATATTTAAGCATAATTTCTGCGTAAATGCGATTCATAATAAGATCATTCTTTGTAATTGGATATATATTTTAAGCAAAAAAAAAAATATGTATTAACATAATATTTTCTTAAGAGATTGTTTTCTGCCAGCATCTATCTCTGACCCTTGATATTATAGAGGTTTACCTAAGGGGTTAAAAGATCATAATTAAATTTATGTATTCTAATGCCTAAATGATTAAGTCCTAATTTCTGATGGTCAAAAAACGAGCAAAGATTGTCATTGGTCTGACTCCTTTTTCTCCACGTTTCGATAGACAAATGGCAGGTTCCAGGGGCACGGGACACTTACGGAGTAAGGACCATTAGTGCATTAACAGCTGTGTCGACGTTCCAATCCAGTCAACAGTTAATGGCCTATTTGGTTGACAACTTGACATGATCCAACCGATCATTTAAACTAAAAAAAATATCTTTAAGTTTCACTAAAATAAATATTTTAAAAAAAATTCTGTTATCAAAATATTTTTTTGTGTGTTTTTATAAAATACTTCATAAACATTAACTAATTTCTTAATTTATTATTAATTAAAATTTATTAAAACTTAAAAATTACAAAAAATAATATATTTATTATAGTAATTTTTTTTAATATGTGTAGAAACACCAAAAATTTTATTTTTATGAAACAGTATCATCTTTACGGAATGTTTATTTTTTTCAACAACGAGGTGAAGGTACCGTCTATGCCAATAAATCCTAATTTAAGTTACACGTCTCTTTTAAAAAAAAAGAAGCTAACTTACCGCCTATTTGTTGTTTTAAATATAAGAAAATAAAAAAATTACAAACAAATCAAGAATTATAGAGCGTTATAAGTCAAAACCTAGTTAAAAACCAAATTTGATAAGTCCAATACAAATATTAAGAAAAAGAAACAGAAAATTGTAGTGTTAACAAGAACGACATTGTTATACCTCCTTTGGCACTCTTTCCTACTTTGTTATCATCATAATCAGTCCCATACCTCAGCCAATAACTAGCTAAGTTGTGCAATGTGATGCCTTTGCTAATAACTAATTTGCTCCATTTCCTTTAGAAAATGTATTTGCAACCCCCTGGAAGAATCCAAACACAATTCTATCAAATTCATACAAAAAAAATCGTAAAATATAGTTAAAAAAAAATTATTACTCTAAGCATCATAACCAAGTCATAAGACTCATAACTAACATAGATACACTCTTGTCCTTAGGGAATGATGCTTTTAAACTAAAAGATAAACTATGGTTTCCTTTTCTCTATGAGACAATTATAGTTGTATATATGCTATATAACTGGAATGCTTTTTAGATTGTAAATAATTAGAGGTTAGGAAGTTGTCATGCTCAAAATTAATGTTCAGTAAATAGATACTAATAATCAATGATAGTATGAATATCACTGTTTATCTATTTTGGGTGCACCAATTATGTTTTTTCATCCCACCAATCATCCATGACATTTATATTTAAGAATTTTAAATCGAATAATTACATAGCATTACTTATAGTTTAAATCGTCTGATTCTTCTAGAAAGTGGAATCGATTTATGCTAGGTTATGTGGTAAATGGTCTGTCGCGGTTCTTCTAGATCTGTTTCGGAAAGTTTAGATCTATGGCTAGTGACCTCCTTTCTAGACACATTTAGAAAATGGATTATCCAAAATACTAGAAACTGAATATGTTTAGGAAAATGGATTATCCAAAATACTTCTATAAATATGTGTTAGTTAGATTTTCTATTAAAAAAAAGCATGTGTTAGTTAGATGTGCAATTACGTCATCAGGATTTTTTTGGGACCTATCAATGGGTTATATGATTGCATAAATGGGATTTTTTTTTATATACAGAATAGTTGTTTTCTTTTCACTTTTAATTTATGCCGTTTTTTAGTCTTTTACACATTTGAAGAAATGTGATGACGACAATATGAGAAAGACAATCACAAAGAACGAAGGAGAATAATAAGTCGACATCAACTAAACTTTATCATACGCCACTAATGATCTAGAGATCTAGTTTGATCTTCAGTGAGTGCCAATATCTATCAAAATTCTTTTTAATATTCTCTTATGTATTCTTTTTGTTTTTCATTAGGCATGTGGGTAAATAAACCGAAATCGAAGATCCAAACTAGAACCAAAAACAAAGATATCCAAAATCAAAATTGGACTTAAATCCCTTTATTATTAAAAGAGAAGCAGCTTTTAAAACTAATTTTACTTTGGTATTTTAATTACAAACATGCCGTTTTGGCTGATGTGGCAAGCCCACAGCTCTCCTCAATCATCCTAATTAAGAGACATTTAATTACTAGAAAAATTACAGCAATTGCCATTGGTACTTATTAAATGTTTTTTCTTAATACATTATACATTATACATTATAACATACTATAACAAATGACAGTCACCTGTTCGTCAAAGTTAATGAAACATATGTGGCCATCCAAGTTATAAAACAACTCACTAGAAATTAAAAAGTTGTAAATATAGTTCCTACTAGAAAGCAAAAGTAGTCTTTCATAATCTTCTTCACTTCAAGGGCTTTCAAAGATCTGTCTTTGTCATGTTAATTGCCTTCTCGGAGTGACGCCAATACGGATATGAAACGGCAGCGATTCAAAGATCCGCAATGGAATTGAATGACACGTTTAGATTCTGATTGGATGGTGAAAGTTTTCCAGAGATTCCACTGTGAAGCTGAGTCACTGGTAATCGAACCCGTGCCACAGCAATTGATGCACAATTGAAGAAAAATCAGAACACAACCCTTTACTCAAGTGTGTCTACCTAGATGAGAAATCTACTTGAATTTACACAAAATAAAAAAAAACACTGAGAATCGCGCTTGAAACCAGGAGACTGGGGCAGAAACAAAATCCAGAGAAGGTATAAGATCCAGAGAACTGATCCTAAATCCGAAACACAGAAAGAGCAAAAATAAAGTAAAGAAAATTCTTTCTTCACCGATTTGCCAAAATGTGTTTAAGCTGAGAGGTTGAGTGGTTGCGTAATTGTTAGCTGTGTGGAGATGAGAGAGATGGTGAGTTGTGAAGAAGGAGAGCGACCTTTCTTTTCTTCTTTTTTTCCTTTAATTTTGTTCTTTTTTATGTTTCTAATGTTTTTTCTAAAAACCAGTCGCTCACTTTCTTTGTTTTCTTTTTGTGTTTTAAGTATAAGAATAAAAAACTCTTTTTATATATCTAATAAGAATTTAATTTTTAAATTCCTAATCCATGTTTTGAAAAATGTAAAATTGAAAACCTTAATAATTAAACCTAGATTGTGAAAGAAATTTACAGCTTTATTACCAATAAATCATTTCAACTTATTAATAGTTATTTTTAGAATTTATATATATATATATATATATATGTGTGTGTGATTATTTAGAAAAATAAATAAAATTTAAAGATAAAAATACAAAATTTAATATTAAATTTAGTAGAGTTTAAATTTTTTTTTTTGAAATGACCCAAATTTATAAGAACAAACCCATATCCGAACCGGAACAATTAGTGAATTTTTTATATGAATATAAAATCATTATATGATTTATCCGGAATTGAATGGCTCTTACTTAGAACCAAGTTGAATATGCAAAGTATTAGTTTTACTTTTCAATATCAATATGTAATTAGATGAAAATAGTAGAAAATCAAATTCAATTGTATAACATTAATATATAATTTACTTAAACAAATATAAAAATAAATTAAAGTTAAATGACTAATTTATAATTAAAAATTTAACTTAAAAATGAAGAGTTATATTTTTATAATTTGAAACAACATTGCTCATTATATCAAATTAATTAAATGATATACTTCTAAACAAAACATGAAGCAAAAATTAAAAAATAAACATTGAGATGGATAAGCGAAAATTAGACATTACTTTCAATCCTTTTACATGAAAAAATGTTATGCTCACTGGATTTTTTATGATTAAATGGTAACAATATATAATTTTGTTCGCTACATGAAAAGTAGGTCCAACTTTTAATAACCCAACTCATTATTTTATGTCTTTTTTTTATAGGCCAACTAATATAATGATTAATTTGCTGTCTATCTCTTTTTATAATCGAGCAGTTTAATCCTAAAATATTGTTGATACAAGTATTTATAAACATACTATATTCTTAATAAACATAGCATATTGCATATTTTATATATAATGTCCGATGAAAATTAAAATTTGCACAAAAGTATAAAAATTAAATTATTGTTTAATAATTTCACCCCGCACAAAGTGCGGGTCTCTACCTAGTCTTCAGATATTTGAATGGTGCTAATATTTTTATAACCAAAGTACCATAATTAAATCGAAAACCGAATAGTTACATGAATATATAAAATATTAATTATATATACATATAAAATAATCAAATATATATAACTAAAATCAATTAAAATTATTTAAAAAATCTTTGAATACAAGAAAATTATTCAAAAGTATGTGAAAATATCCCAAATATTCGAATTATCTAACATTTTTATCCAAAACAGTTTAATTATTCGATAATTTACTTAAAATATACGATAATTTATCCGAATTATTAAAAGTATTTGAATCAGAATAAGAATCAGATAGAAACCAATTTTTTGAGGTATTCTCTAGTTCCTAGTTTTACTAGAAACTATTCGAATTGAAAAAAATATATAATTATAGTCACATTCGGCTTTATACTCTAACCTTTTAAAACATAATGTCACAATCCCAGTAGTCACTAAGAAAAAGAGACGCTAAACTATGGAATATATATGTCTGAGAAAATCTTAATAGATCTATTGGGACTCACTCCCTCATTAATAGTTTTACCGCTATTTTTTAATTATATATTATATATTATTGTATTGTAAATGTTCTATATATATATATATATATATATTATTTTATTAGTTATTTGAGGCAAAATGTTAATAATTATTTTATTAGTTTACAATTTAATATATTAGATTAACTTTTAGCAAATGGATGTCAATGTCAAGTGAAGCTCTCTAGAGTTGTTGCATTCATTTGTGCCACTAGTTGACCAGAAATTTCCATTTGTACTTTTACTAATTACTTGTGTGGTTTAAGAAACTTGAATAAATCATACTATTTTAAAAGATGTTCCACCGATTTAACTTAGGGAGCTCTTTTAGTTTTTTTTTTCTGTAACAAGGGAGCTCTTTTAGTTAATATCACTTATTGCTTACCAATACACAGTACTGCCAATACATACATGTTGTCACGTTTTTATATTTTAGTAACTATTTTCAAATCACCAAGGTGCCTTGGTCTGCTGATTTTCCACTTCAATTCAAATGATTGAGACACAACTGCCATCAAATAAAATGATCATCTAACTTTGAGTAGTTGAGGCTAACTCATAATTATTCTCTCTGTTCTAAAATAATACATATTTTTATTAAGAAAATCATAAAATGAAATTTTTTATATTTTTAAAATAAGTTTTTGTCAACTAAAAACGAATATTTAAATTTCAAAACAAATTGACTATATTTATTAAATTCTCATTGGTTTAAAATTATGAGAAATATATAATTACAAACAAAATATTTATAGTTGAAATTTAATATATATTATTATTATGTGTGAAAACTTTATAATATACATTATTTTGAAAAAGAAAGAGTATTATTTATTTAATGTAATTTTGTTTATATATTTTTTTTCCTGTAAAAATTTAGACATTTATGACTTAGATACATATACATAATAATTAAAGAATATTTTTTTTAAGATGAAAATCCAATTTAAAATGATTCTCTTATAAAATGGTTTTAACAGTAAAATCTAAAACCCTGATACATGTAATATAGTTGGTTTAATTTGATTATATTTAAGTTTAGTTAGATGCGTTTTAATAAAAATTATGTTTATCTTATATATATATTATATATATATATATTATATTATATTTAAATACTATAACTATTTAAAGCTTAACTATTTTAATTTTAAAAAGAAAATTCTTGTTAAGTTCTTTGTAATTTTAATTATGAGACATTAACTAATTGAAATATGTATTATTCCAATATACCATCCGTCAGTCACACAAACAATATATTTATTATGATTATCTAAATGAAATAAGTAATTTAAAAACTTGATTAGCTTTTTCTTTATACCGAAAGATTAATGGAAATATAATTTTAAATATTTAACTATCCATATATATTGTTCAAATTTGAAAACTTAATTAGCTTTTTCTTTATACCGGAAGATTAATGGAAATATAATTTTAAATATTTTAAATATATCGTTTGTGTGACAGACGGATGGTATATTGTAATAATACATATTTCAATTAGTTAATGTCGCATAATAAACTGTTTTTCTTATTTTATTAAAATATACCCTAAAATAAAAAAGTTTTTTTTTGTAATTTAATAATTTTATAAATTAATAAAATAACACAAACCAAACATTATTTATCTATATAGTTTTCACTATAACTAAATCATGTTCTTTTTTGAAAATAAACTTGTTCTTTCTTATTTAAATCTCTATTTTCTTTTAAAATATATTTGACCGTACTTGTAATAATCCAAATCAAATTTAAATTTGGACATGAATGAAAAGAGACATACTTTATAAACATCATATCAAAGTGACTTTTTGGAATTTTTATATGTCTACACCATATTTATTCTTTGAAAAAGGATGACATAGTTTATTGAGAATTATGATATAGTTTCAAAATAATTATAACATGCACAATTTTAATTATAAGGAAAACTTCTGAAAATAAGGTAATAGCTATACTTGGTTATATATTTTAATTAACACACATATTGTCATTGATTTCAAAAATTCTAGCTATTGTAAAATTTTCACAACAACTTATGATTAAAACTGTATAAAAACTTTGTCTACATATTTACACTTCTTCATCAGAATTAATTACCAATGTTTCTTGACAAATAAAAACCCAAAAAAAATACTAGTCGTATATACATTAAATAAATTTAGAAATTTGAGTTTCATTTTATATTATTTGGTGGATGTAATTTTTCATAGAATTTAAATGAGGTGTTAGATATAATTTCAACAAATATTATCAAAATATATTAAAGTGTTAACAAAATATACAGATGAGTTCCATTGTAAATAAAAAACACAATGTTTTATTTGTATTTATATAAACTGTATATATGTAACATTTTACGTAAGCTTGTTTGGATTTCGACTGTTTCTCTACAGACTCTGAAGTCAAAAGCAAATTAGATTGGACGGCAACAATTTTTCCTTTTACGAACTGAAAATTAGTGAACTAGCTAATAATATGGTACATGAATAATAAATAAAAACTTGAATATCTACTAATTATTAATTAAATTTGAGTTAGAAATTCAATAAATTTAATATGGTGTCAGCATCTTTAACCTAATTAAAATTTAGTTCATCGATCTATACATTTTTGTAACATGAGGAATATGTTTACCACATTATTGATATTACTTTTTATTTTTACATTTATTAAAGTGACCTTTTCATAATACTATTTTTTTAAGAGATAATTTAAAAAAACAAAAATTAGAATCTTAAATTTTACATTCTTAAATCCTACCCCACCCTACTCCTCCCCTCAACTCTAAACCTTAAGTCTTAAATTAATTAACTCAAAAGTTATAAGTATGTTTTTTCTTCCAAAAGAATAAAAGTAAAAGTGATTACGGTAAACATAAAAAATGATACAAGAAAAGTGATAGTTTTAGCAATTTTCCTTGTAACATGTCTGGGAATGGTTTGTGCTCCAAAACCCCAAAATAATGATATGTGAGATTAATGGTTAGAAAACCATGTTCCTGAATAAGGTGGGTAAAGATTAATATACCAAAGAACTTAATGTTTAAAAGTGTTTAAAAGTGTCTAAAATGTAAATTTTTCATCGAAAACTCCAATTAGATATAAATAAGTATATATAAAAGTTGGATCATTATAGATTATGTTTGAGTTGAAAATCAAATTTAATATTGTGTATGTTATCTTCCTCAAGTTAATGATCTTACTGCTAAATCTCAGAAATGACAGAATTGATTAGAGGTCATGCTCTCATCATATTGATATGTTGTGACTCGGCTCCAATTACAGCCAACTTTAATTTTTTACTATTTTTGTGATCACAGCCGACTAAAGCTTCCACCACTCAAACAAATGGATTCCTTTTTAAAACAAAAATGGATACATAACAAAGATTAAATGCCGTCATAAATAACCTTAAATACCATCAAATGATTTGACATTGCCTTTTCAGATATGGCAAAGATTAGTCCATATCAATATGTTGGCATCCCTATCACATGTAATGAGCCGTTATGTGCAGAAGCAATTCCGTAACAGAGCTTCATCTTTCAGGCCTTCTTAACCAGACCTCTCTAGTAGATTCAACATAATTCACTTTTGCTTCTGAGCAGGCGTGTGCTTCATTACTGCTTTTATTGTATTATCTTTTTATTTCACTTTAAAAACGTACGTCAATTATAAATCTAGTCAATATTATAGCTGAGTTAGTAGTAGACCCTGCCTGCATTGGAGATTTAAAGTAGATGTAAGATTTTAAGAAATATTTTCTCGGATTTTCATAGAAAGGAGACTGGTAAGCAATTAATTATGTCCTAATGTTGTAAGAGATGGGTGCACCAATTATTTGCGATGCTATGAGAACGTGGAATTGAACAGGGTAAGGATAAGGATGTTTACTTTATGCACAATGAGGGGTGGGGGCGGGGGCGGGGCAAGGGTCTGATATTTATGTATTTTATGTTTTATGACAAAATAAAATAAACGTGTAAAAAAGTTGGCCTCGGCCCTCTTTGATGGGTATGCTTTGTTCTTCTTCTTCACTATTCTGACTCCTACGACTTCTAGTATTTTGGATCTTTATAACCAACCTGCACGTAGAGGATATTATCTCATCGGTTTTTTACATATTCCTTAAAACATGTAAAAATAAAGTGGTCAAAGTTTTATATACTGGTCGGTTTCGACTAGAGATGCAAACATTTTTCATCCATATGTCTCTACTGTTAGTTTTTGAACTCACTGTGATTTGGGAAGATAAAGAGATAGATTTTCACTCATATAACTTTTGCACTCTCTATCCCAAATCTCAATAACTGGACTTTTACTCAAAAGTCTATCTAGCTTTAATAGGGCCAAAGAAAACTTTAATAGGGTCATTATGTGCCTACCAAATACTATGTGTTTGCATACATGTAGGGGTCCGACGCGTTTCTTAAATCCTCAAACTATATATCTAAAACTGAAAAGTTTTTTTTTTTTTCACAATTCTTACCAACCCAACATATCGAACTGAACCAAATCAGGTTTCTGAAAATCTATATAGATAGTTGAAAATTTAGTGAAGTTTAATAAACTGTTATTAGGTAATGGCAATCTTCTGAACCATAATCATAGTATCACCAAAAATGTAGGCATCATGTAAAAAGTATTATAGTAAAATATGATCGCATCAAAATCAAAACATAGGTAACGCACGAGTTAATAATGACTATCACTCACCCATAGAGGTCCTACTTGTTACTATTCAGCACTTGGATTTATTTTCTATGCAATGAATATAACAGTAATACGTAACAATCAAACTACCTTTTCTGTAAAATATGGATCTTTCGGTTGTCAATATTTTAAGAACATTTCACCAAATATATATATTTATTTATATATAAGAATATCAATAAGAATCACGTTACCGTCCATAAAGAAATAAACTGGAAAAATGTCATTTTCGATTTCATCATTTCGTGTCGTGTTTTTTTATATCCAAACAAATCATAAGTGTAAAATTATACATGA
Organism: Moricandia arvensis; assembly: GCA_905132765.1. Classification (NCBI taxonomy): domain Eukaryota; kingdom Viridiplantae; phylum Streptophyta; class Magnoliopsida; order Brassicales; family Brassicaceae; genus Moricandia; species Moricandia arvensis. The sequence goes on from CAJHQP010000714.1 coordinate 28,206, forward strand.
ACTAAGATTTTATTTAAATTTTCGATCCAAACTTTATTCCGTAGCACGAAAATCTACCTTGACTAAGATCACGTTAGTCAACCGTTAAGTTAGACAAAACGACGTCGTTTTGTAAATGAAGAATTTTTTAAAAATTACATTTCTATTGTCATCTTATTATATTTAAAACATATATATTTTGTTGTTTCTATTCTAAGAGAATTTTTTTCTTTACAAATTTTATTTAGTACAAATTATAATTTCATCAATACTTTATATATTTTAAAACTTTTACACTTTTACACATGTAATAGACCTAAAAATGATATTTCATAAATTATTCAATCTAATTTTAAATATTTAAAACTAAAAATATACATATAATAGTGATTATATTTGTTTCTCAAAAATCAAAAATTAACATTTTAAATAAACAATGTAGTCAATAAAAACTTAAGTTCTGATTTTTAAGAAAAAAATATAATCACTATTATAAGTAGAATTTTTAAATTCTAAATATTTAAAATTAGATAAGTATTTGTGAAATGTCATTTTTAAATTAGATTGAATCATTTATGAAATATAATTTTTAATTTTATTACAGAGTGTAAAAAATCTAAAATATATAAAGTATTGATGCAATTATAATTTGTAAAGAAAAAAAATTATTTTAGAATAAAAACAACAAAATATACATGTTTTAAATCTTGTAAGATGACAATAACATAGTGGTAAGTGAAATTGTATCATATTTGCGAGACCAAGGTTTGATTCCCAGCAAACGTAATTTTTAAAACATTTCTTCCTTTACAAAATGACGTCGTTTTGTCTAATTTAACGGTTGACTAACGCGATATTAGTCAAGATAGATTTTCGTGGTACAGAATGAAGTTTGGGTCGAAAATTTAAATAAAATCTTAATTCAGATATGATTTTGCACTTATAATTTGTTTGGGTATAAGAAAGTACGACACTAAATGTTGAGGTCGAAAATAACACTTTTCTCAGAAAGAAACCGTAGGCCGAAGGGGCAAATCAAAACTTTTATTTATTTATTTAAGTAATCTGAGATAGTCAACAAAAAAAGTAATATGAAATATTCCAATTCGATGGAATTGTCTAGAATAATCTCTAATGAGAAATGCAAATCAAATTTATTTTGAATGTAGAATTCAAAAATGTGGAAAATTTTGTTATCTTTAATTGTAGACAAAAAAACTATAAGAATTTTCTACAGTACTATGATTTAAACCTATTATTAAATTCAATGCTTATACTTTTAAAACTTAACTCCTCAACATGATAAAACTATTATTATTATTATCTCCCGTGTATTTTATTGTTTTTTCTGTAAAATAAAGTAACTTTATAATAGAAGTTAAATATATTTCAATATTTCTAAAAAGTAATATAGAATAAAAAAAACTTTTATCTTTTCTCCTAAAATACCAAATAAATAAAAATACCTAAAGAGAAAAAAAAGAAATATATTAAATTAAATTTACATCTAAATGGTATCCAAATATAGAAATGAGTTGGAAATACTCTAATTTATAAACCTATTGGATATACAAACAAAAAAAAAACAATTAGTCAAAAAAAGCTAATACTCCACGTCGGAAATAAAGTCTTGGCCACCGAAAATATGTCGACGACTTCCCCACCTTTCAACTGTGTTATATTTATGAATCTTTAAAATGTTACTCATTCCGTTTCATTTTATTTGTCGTTTTAGGTTTTTACATATATTAAAAAAATATTTAATTTTATATATTTTCAAAATAAAAATATTATTACCTATACACCTAATTATATTTCAACCAATAAAAAAAATAAAATGATATATAAAATTATTAAATTTTGTATTGAAATTCAAAAACAACATTTATTTTAAAATAAAAATTTTACTCTAAAACGATAAATAATTTGAAACGGAAGTACTACTATACAATGAACATATCCGTCACGGTATTTCCTGTAAAATAAAATATAAGGAGATAAAACCCAAAAGTTACTAAGACTGCGTTTGGGTTTACGTTTAGCAATATCTAAGCAAAATATATTTTTTGAAACAAAAACTATTTACACGATATTTTGTTTTTGGATTTTTTATATATATATATATATATATATTTGGTAAATGCTTCTGGTCATGCTCTTTTTGCTGTGTTTGGTCGTAGTGATTTCTCGAGGAAAACATAAAACTACAGCTTTTTCTTACATAAACCTTTACCTATATACTATCTTTTGAAATCGTGAAATAGATGAAACTTTTTGAGTCAATAATTAATTAAGAAACTATGACCCGTGATTCTTTTCCTTATTTGTCAACATTCCAACGCGTGATTAGTCAAAGTACGATGGAAAAAAAAGAAAAACATAAAACAGGACCATACCATTTTTTTCAATATGCCAACTTTGATTTCATAAACCCAAATTGGAAAATAAAACAAAAAATTCCACGCTGTATTTCCATGTGTGTGGAGTTAGAAGAATAGACTCGACATGCAAAATAATATACAGGAATAGAAAAATCATAATTCAATAGTAACGTTTAAATGAAAATAAATTTCATATATCATAAGCATTCTCCCCGTCGCCCACAAGCCACTCTCTATAAATACCAAGCAAAATAGCTTCCTCATAGTTATCATAACAACTCCTTTCTTCAACCATTCAACAGCTTTCTCTCCTGTTCAAGATTTTGTATATCTTCAACAAACTCACCAACACTAAACCAAACATGGTGGTCTTATCACATACACTCCCTTTAGATAACCACATATCCCTCATCTCAACATACAAACCGGTTCCGGTCCCGGTTGTGGACCTAACCGACCCAGAAGCCAAAACCCTAATCGTGAAAGCCTGTGAAGAGTTTGGTTTCTTCAAGGTTGTAAACCACGGAGTCCGACAAGACCTCATGGCCCGGTTAGAGCAGGAGGCTGCCAGCTTCTTTGCCTTGCCACAGTCTCTTAAAAACCAGGCCGGTCCGCCTGAACCGTACGGTTATGGTAGTAAACGGATTGGACCAAACGGGGACGTGGGATGGATAGAGTATATCCTCCTCAATGCTAACCCTCAGCTTTCTTCCCCCAAAACCTCCACCATTTTCCGTCAAACCCCAAAAATTTTCAGGTTAAAGAATCTCAGATTCATGTTCATTAAAAAACCCTTAAAAATATTATGAGAAAATCAGTCACATATTCTACTAACTTATGAGTAGAAACAGAACACTCTGTTTGTTTATTATCTTTTAGTACCACTCTGACCATTGTGAGTGAAACAAAAGCAGAGAGGTGGTGGAGGAGTACATGAAAGAGGTGAAGGAAGTGACGTGCAAAGTGTTGGAGATGGTGGCGGAAGGATTAGGGATAGAGCCAAGGAACACACTGAGTAAGATGGTGAGAGATGAGAAGAGTGACTCTTGCTTTAGACTGAACCATTATCCAACGGCGGAGGAAGAGGCTGAGAAGATGGTGAGAGTAGGGTTTGGGGAACACACAGACCCACAAATCATTTCACTGCTAAGGTCCAATAACAGTGCTGGTCTTCAAATCTGTATGAAAGATGGAAGTTGGGTCGCTGTCCCTCCTGATCACTCTTCTTTCTTCATTAATGTTGGAGATGCTCTTCAGGTACCTTTTTATCACCTCTCTTTTATTTTAAAAAAAAAGAGAAATTACTATGGACTTTATAGGGAATTTTTTTATGTATTTTAAGATTTTGATGGTTGTGTTTGAGACATTCCTGCAGTTTAACTGCCTTGTCAAAACTCTTAAAAATATTTTCAGTTTTATCCTAAGACACAAATGTTTTTAAAGTGTATTTTCTTATATAAGTTGTATTTTTTTGCCTAAATTGGGATGGCAGTGGAGTGATAGAGATCAGTGTGATGGGTAGACAAAAATTCTCACATGCGATTTCTTCTAGGGGTGGGCACAAGCCAAGTACTTGCCATTTTTGGCGTACTTGGTACTTGGCTTGACTTGTTCGAGTAATGAAATTTTAGACTTGTACTTGGTTTACTAAAAACGAGTACTTGCACTTTTAAGTACTTGCTAAAATTTAATATACTTGCAAATACTTGCAAGTACTTACCATGTTTTACTATTTGCTATTTCTAAATTAGTTTATAAATTATCGATAAGTTATTTAATATTTTATCTACTTAAACCGTGCATATGAGTTTAAGAAATTTAGTGAGTTATAATTCTAAGCTAAAATAGAAAATATTTCTTTACTTTTCATATGTTTTATGTCTAATATATGATATATATAAAATAAAATAAAAACTATAAAATAATTTTATAATATATCATTTTAATCTATTTCTCGTATAAACAAATAATTTGATTCTAATTTAGAGATATTTTTGTCCACAAGTAAAAACGGGTAGTAAATCAGGTAATAAGTCACGAGTAACAAGCCAACAACGCCAAGTAGTTGTTTTTGTTTTAGTACTTGATACTTGTCTTGTACTTGCAAGTAATTGAAATAAACGACTTGATACTCGACTTGCACAAAACGAGTACTCGACTTTAAGAGCCAAGTACGAATCAAGTAGCGAGTACAAGCCGAGTAGCAAGTAATCGTGCCCACCCCTAATTTCTTCTCGTCTCTTCTTTTTTTTTAAAAATTGCTTTTTGAGTAAAAATATAGAATAAGAAAATCCAGTTTCTTTTTCTTTGACCAAAAAAAAATCCAGTTTCTTTTTCTTTGACCAAAAAAAAATCCAGTTTCTTTTTCTTTGACCAAAAAAAAATCCAGTTTCTTTTTCTTTGACCAAAAAAAAATCCAGTTTCTTTTTCTTGTGTGTACGTCTAGAAAATCTTTGTAAACACTGAGCCTCACGTGACAATTACTATTTACATGATGTGTATGTATGCAATATTTTCTCTTATAAGTACCATTTTAAAAACAAACAAAATAATATATGCCATGTGTGTATTCTTTTACCATAATCTTGATTCCTATACAACGCTTTCAAAGTCTAATTCAGACAAGACTCATATTATACCCGGTGATTGCAGGTTATGACAAACGGGAGGTTCAAGAGTGTAAAACACAGAGTCTTGGCGGATACAAGGAGATCAAGAGTCTCAATGATATATTTTGGAGGACCCCCGTTGAGCCAGAAGATTGCTCCACTACCGTGTCTTGTCCCTAAGCAAGAGGATTGGCTTTACAAAGAATTCACTTGGTCTCAATACAAATCTTCAGCATACAAGTCTAAACTTGGTGATTATAGGCTCGGTCTCTTTGAGAAACAACCCCTTCTCACCCATAGGTCCAATGTATGAAATTAGTCATGAACACATGATGCTTTGTATGATAAAAATCATAATTGCAAAAGTAGAATGGATAGTGTTTTGGGTAGTTTTGTATTTCTGGTATGTTTTCGTTAGGCACAAAAGCATTAGGCTTTGCTTAGAGTTTGACCCAACCAAACCTACCTTTTGTATGCTCTCTTCTTATTTGTTTGCCTTTCTTGGAAATAACAACTGGTGTTTTTTTCTCTTTATGGTTCCTTTGACGTCTAATTCTTTCGTCCATTTTTTCACTTTGGTGTTCATTTCAAGAAAAACAAACAGTAAAGAATTTCAACTATATGTATGTTCTCACTGTGTCCTCACTTTGGAGTATTATGTTTTTCTATTTTTATGGACTTGTCGGCGTAGACAATAAAGAATTGAGCTTTCAGTTAAGCATGGTTTATAAAATAGAGTTAGAGCATGTCCATTAAGGGATTCTTAGAGGTTTATTAACTCAAAAAGGTGGTGGATTCCATCACTTTTCTAAGAATCCGTCTGTAAAAAATTCTAATTAAGAACTGTTTCTTGAACTGTTTCGTGGATTCTACTGCCACGTGGCAGTCAACGAGTTTATTTCTTTTTTAATTTTTTTTTTAAATCGGAAAAAGAGAAAAGAAATTTAAAAACTCCTGTGAAATTTTTATGGATGGAGATGGTGTTACGAACTTATGATGACGTCAAAGCAAATAGTTCTACTTAAATGTGTTATAATTTAACTAAAGATGGAAGTCTAACTTTTCTAACTTGATTTTGTATGGATTTAAAAATAAAAATATAAGGTACTCATTTGTTTTTTTTTTTTTGTATTTGGTTTAGCAGGTTTTTAATTTGATTATATAGAGGGAAAAATAAAATGTCCACATTATTTTTAGATACAATCAAGAGGCCTATAGCAAAAATCACATGTACAGTATTATATTTAATTATAAATGGTGCTATGAAATTTTATAAGTGAGGGGAATCTTTATATAGGGAAATCTTATTAATCTTTAGTAAGACGATTAAAATTTTATTTAAAAAGTAACTAGTTTTTCTGTGCTTAACTGCGGAAAGTTAAGTGATGACCACATAGAAAAAGAAGAGACAGGTGGTCGGATTCGTACAGCTTTTAGAACTGTACCATTTATAACAGAAGTGTACAGTTGCTGTCGTAATGTCGTTGGTTACGAGTTACGACTATAATTTAGGCACCAATACCCATTTCCATTCATTCTACCAAAATATTTTTTGATTTTACAATAGTTAGTCATGTTATAATTCACACACGTAAATTTAGAATTTTCGTAGTTTATTTTAAAATTTAGTGTTATGTTTTTATGGAACTTTGGTTTAACAAGTTCTCAAAACCGTTGAATAGATAATTTGTTAAATAAGCACTAAAATATTGGAGACAAACCTATACGATCAGTTTAACTAATTTACATGGTGTTGTGAATTAAACAAGAAAACGGTTCTGGTTGTCTCTGGTCAGACTTTCATTTAGCCTAGTAAAATATTAAAGGCGATAAATATGTCATAGAAGATAAAATAATTCAAATATAAAAATGTGTTCCAAAATTACAACTTGTTTCGTAAAGTATTATTTGTTTTCTAAAAACCATTCTTACAGCTGATTTAATTAGAAAATATGGTATTTTTAGAATACATTAATACTTGAGGCGTTTGTGATTTATCAATAATAAACACATGTGTATCCTAAACAATAAAACCTCAAAGTGCCTATGTTATCCATATATCCAAAGAATAATGAAAATATATAGTTAAAAACTAAGAAAGTTACATAATCAGAATGATTTATGAATTTTTAGAAATAGCTGTGATTTAATCATGGTATATAATACATTACTAATGAATACGTGTGTGTGATTGACTAATATTTTTTTTCTCATAAGCTAATTTAGGTCATGTTTATCTCTAGTTTTTTTAGGGTAGGGTTTTTAACATTATTTGATTCTTTCTTTTTTAGAAATTTTTTTTATTAAAAAACGGTTTTTAAATATCTTATTTAAAAAAAAGTTCTTCAATTTTTTTAGTTAAAAATTAAAAAAAATTCTTAAAAAAATTAAAAATCTCAAATAAAAGATTTCCAATAAACATATCCTTTTAAGCTTGTATACAGTTTTTAAGCAAGATCATAATATAATTCTTTGTCCTAAAAAGACAGAGAAAAAGTAACAAGGTAGTAATACTAAATATATTTTTCTTTTGGTTAACCTTTTTAAACTAATATAGAAGGGGTTGTACACTCGTACACATTCATTTTCCTCCATTCACATATCTGACAAATTTGGTAAATCTCAAACAATTTTAAATGAAAATGATGCTTTTAACTTACAGTGCCGGAGGGCGCTGGCATTGGGAAATGAGTTGTTGTTCGGCAGTTCTTTTATGTATCCAATATATTATCATTCAAAACCAATAATATCTGATTTTTTTTTTACAACCAGATCTGATATTTGATAATTTAGTTATGGTTAATTAACATTAATACACTTTTGAAAGAAAATCATCGTAGCGCTTCTATTAATATAACTGCATATATATACCCTTCAATTAAGGATAAGAATCCGCTGACTGCATGAAAATCATATGACACAATTACTTATGATTCTAAGTCAGAGAACGTATCATTTTCTAGGAATCGTAGATGATGCATACAAATGAGACGCGTAAATAATACTCCATGAGGGTGAATTCTCCTCTTCTAAATATAGCCCTTTCTCAAAAAAAAGAGTCTACTCTTCATTGAAGTGTTTATACACAAAACAAAAAATCTATGAAAAATCCCCCAAATATTCCATTTGAATGAAATATTTTCATTAAATGAAAAAAGAGCAAGATGTGATTGACTGCAGCTTTTGTTAGTGCATCTATGGGTCCAAAGCCAGCTCATGTTGGGCCCTTTTGTCTGTAGGTATGCACGTCTTCAGTAGAAATAGAAAATAATTTAGTAAAAGAAGACCTAGAAAATTAAATAACTACTGCGAAAATTTTTAATTGAGAAAATGGAAAGAGGGACATTCCATATATAATTTGTACGAAAATGTATTATATATATTTGAAGTGTGATTGTCACTGCACAACTGACCATGACAGGTTTACACCAAGCTGGTATATATTGCTAGATAGTGAAGAATAAATAAAATCTGTTTAACAGTTTTATTACGTTAAATCACACACTTCTAAGTAAAAATCTAAAATATAATTGAGATGAAGAAGTCAAATTTTAAGCTATTAAAACATTTCTAATGGTTAATTTCATTTTATCTTTAAAAAGTAATATGAACTTAATAGTTTGCTTCATTTTTTTTTGAAAAATATTGTATTAGGAGTACTACTTTATAAATGGTCATAGAAAAATGGTCAAACTGATCAAAAGAAATGATTTTATACGAAAAGTATAAAATCCAAATACTATAAACCAGCTACCAATGTCTTTTTGTTTTTGTTTTTTGAGCAACACCAGCTACCAATGTCTAACCACTCAATTTTCTTTGAAACTCATGGAAAAGGGAAGAATGAAACTTTTTGACATTCTTGCCTAGTGTTCTTCCCTTTTATCGAAACCTTTTCACATTCTTTGCATAGAAAGTTGAGAGCTTTTGAGTTAAAACTTTTCCCACAATCAGTCTTTTTGTGGGTTCCAAGTCATATGTTGACTTTGTAACCCTTTATAAGTTAACTATGAATACAGACTTAACTAAAATAATCTCACTTCACCAAGTTTAATAGGTACTTTTCCCACTCAAACTTTTGACTAAATCAAACTATTTTCTAATACGAACTTCACGGAATTGGAAAGGTAGAAAAAAGGAGATACGAAAATGTTATATACAACATAAAATAAAAATACTTATTTAAACAGAAAGCATAATATATATTGATTCTGTAATCAATTTGGGGATGCGAAACTAATGTTTCATCGCGATATGTCTATGGCTGGCTATGTATGTAACAAATGCATTTATCCATTTCATTAAATGGTTATTTGCTTTCCTAACTGTATTAAAGGAATCCGTGTGTTAAATAAAATCATCTTTAAACTTTCATAATTTCCACATTAAAAGAAAATAGTTTTTTGATCAACTGCAAAGGCTGAAGAAGTGTTTCCTAAGAACATAATAAGTATCTCATCTTCAAGGCTGCCGAATAGATATTGTAGAAAAGGCCGTTGATAAATTGGAGTGGCTACAAGTTTTAGATGCATAGAAGATGTGATTTATTATTTCCCTTCCAAGAAAGCAACGTTGACACAGTGGAATAAATTGTACCACTTTGTTCCGTTAATTATTACGCATGTGGGTTTTACTATATGGTTTTTAGCAGGTTTTAGGCCTTTCAAATTGATGTTCCTTCATGAGCCAAAGGCCCAACACTATTATCATAGACCCAGTTACACTTGGAAGCCACGTTCGATGGTGGTTTTCTTGTTTTTGACTAATTGATAAAATATAATATCCAAGAACGTGAATTACGTAACGCCAGAGAATCAAAACATTGTAATTGCGATACACAAAAGAGAGAAAGAAAGAGAGAGAAGAAAGAATCAAACAAAGGAAGAACAAAAGAAAAGAAATGGCGTATAGGAGAAGACAAGGGATCACAAGAGCTTCCACATTCACAGATGATATCTATAACCAGCCACCACCTGATCACGACCACAACCACGACCATGATGATCTCAAAGGTCACTCTAATGTCCAAGGATCCTCCTTCAGATCTTCTCAATCTTTCTCTTCTCATCCCTCCCTTGCTGCTCAAGCAATCCGCGCTTCCAACGACGCAACAACGAGGAACGAGAGTCGCGGCTTCTGGGGCATCCTCGCTCAAAAAGCCAAATCAATCCTCGACGACGACGAAGAAGACCAACAACAACAACAACAACAACAACGAAACGTCGTCGTTTCAAATAATAATTATAATAACCCTAACATACACAAAGGCATAGAGAAGATCACGACGACAATGAACCAGATCGGTGACAGTTTCGAGAAAGGTCGTACCATCGTAGCCTCACAGATCAAGAAGAAAGGATCAGATCCATTGGACAGTCCATGGCAACCCTTAACGCAACCAAGCCCACACGAGTCTCAACTCAAAGCCTCTCGTGACGTGGCCATGGCTACAGCAGCCAAGGCCAAGCTCCTCTTACGCGAACTCAAAACCGTTAAAGCCGACCTAGCGTTCGCTAAACAAAGATGTTCTCAGCTCGAAGAAGAAAACAAACGGTTAAGAGATAACCGGGAAAAGGGTAATAACACCAATCCAGCAGACGATGACCTAATCAGGCTTCAGCTTGAGACGTTACTTGCGGAGAAAGCAAGACTAGCACACGAGAACTCGATCTACGCGAGAGAGAACAGGTTCTTGAGAGAGATCGTTGAGTATCATCAGTTAACGATGCAAGACGTTGTTTATATCGATGAAGGGATTGAAGAAGTCGCTGAGGTGAATCCTTCGATCACTAGAACTCTCTCCATGGCTTCGTTTTCTGGTGCTTCTGAGTTGCCTACCTCTCCTTCTCCTTCCTCTCCCGGTTCGCCTTCTCGGCTTTCGGTTTCGACCGATGTTTATCCGGTTTTGGTTCAGCAGAGCTCGGCTAGTGATGTTGAGAGTCCTAAACCGGTTCGACCACCTTCTTTGGGATATGCAGATGATGGTAAGATACCATCTTCGTCTCAGCTCTCTGTTTAGAACCGAAGATTTGATTCTTTATTACCGTTTTGATTTGTGTCATGTTTCGAATATGTTTTGTTGTTCTTAGAGTTGTGTTGTGGTCTTTTTTCATAACTTGGTTTCAGTTTTGGTTCTATTGTAATAGTTACATCTTGACTGGTGAACAGTTTTGGCCTCTACATTCATGTAAATCTTGAAGGGAAGTTTATTGATTTGACATTTTTTTTCCTTTTGGAAATATAGAATTAAAAAATAATAATGAGGTGTAAATGTTCGAGATTCAAGGCGTAACAGACTCTTTGGTATCAACTAACATGCAACCACGTTTGTGCGTACTTTTAAATCTGGAAGAGCATATGGTTATAAAATAGGTATCAGATTGGTCAATATGCAATCATACAACTCTAACGACTATTTGGTGATTAGAAACTAAAAATTATACATCATAGAATTGTTTTTTTGCCAGCCTAATTTTATTGATATGGTCAATAAGCCAACTGATCATGTTAACATTGTGTTTAAGCTGATAGCTATTAAATAACATGATAACAAATTAAGCAATTGTGTTTGTTTTTGACGAAACAGGTCTTTCTCATATGCACAATTCTATGTAATATAGACATGTACCAGCAAATAGATGGAAAACATAAGCTATAATATCACGTCTCTCTTCATATTAAGAAGATAAATCACAAAATAGTATAGAGATATTGTATATAATATAGTATATTCATATTCAAATCATATACTATAAATATATCATAGATAGAAGTATGTTAAATTTAAAAGGAGAGAAAGAAAAATATTGCAGGACTAGAAAACCAAGCTTCATTTGCATGACTCTTCGACAGTATTGTTCACATTTCCACTTACCGAAGTATATTTTTTTTATCGCTTGAACATGCCTACAATGATATTGATAAGGTTGTTATCGGAGATGCATCTGGCCTCCCAATCTCACACACTTAACTCAACATTTCTTCCTTCCCATATTAGTGATTATATATTAGTTCATATGCTGACCGCCTAGTATAAAACTTATCAGGAAATTAGGGAATAGTTTTCAGTTAATCTAGATAAACAAATCAAATTATTTAGCTTTGCTATATGTTAGACTAAATGGGTTAAGTGAAGAATACATGATTTCTTTTGTACATTTGAGATCAGAATGTGCTAATTTTTTATCCTTAAAGTACATATACAATTGTACCATGCCTGAGTTAAAAATAAATTTTGAATTTTTCCTTATCTTTTTTAACTATCAGGATAAAATTTAATAAAAGGAAATAATGATAATCAACAGTTTTCGTCTGATCTTTCGAGTCCCTAAAAGGGAGAAGACAATTCTCATCATTTTTATGGTTTGGTAAAATACTAAGAGCATAAATAACGGGAGATACAAATGGGTTTCTTACTGGTGGGACCCGCAGTATTCACCAAAAATCGGTTCCCAGAAATACCAAATAAGGATCGCTTTTGAAAGGGTTTTTCAACTGTTTGCGGGCTCCACAGACACGTGGAGACCCGCAATTGGTTGCTTTTGTTTTTTTTTTTTTTTTTTTTAAAAAAAAAAAACGTTGGAAATCGCTCCAGCGATAATTATGGTCTAAGCCCGACAAAGGAGAAAAGCAAATATAACCCCATAAATTAGATTCGGCTTTGTATAAGAGATTCGGTGCTACATACATATTCATGAACTAAGAACTAACGAATTTATTCAGTTGCATTATAAATATATGACCAAAGAAATAAAGGATACGATAATTGATATCATATTTGATACATGTGCCAACATGGAGTTTTCATCTTTATATATCTAATGTGAGCTTAACTCGTCTCTCTGGCGAATAATTCATTCAACCATGTGTACGCAATCAGATGATCTAATATGATGATCTCTCTCTCATTTACACGATGGATCAAAAAGTGTCTAGCTAGTTAACAATTATTACACAATTCTTTGGGGTTGAACATAAGTCAAATTATCATTTGGATAAAATAGATCTGCTGCCAACTAAAGTGACACTAATATTTATAACCGTTAAACATGTAAGCTATCAAAATATGTACAGCAAATGTTTGTTTTTTCACAAAATTTCACAATTTGTTGAAATGCCCCGTGGAATATACAAACACAGAAAGGAATAGGAAAATCGATGAAGATATTCTAATATACTCCAATAAACATGTCGGCGAAAGAAAATAAGTAAATAACACAAATGAGTCTGGAGGAAAAAGAAGAAAATAAAAAATATTATAAAAAGAGAGAAAGCTCCTTCGAAAGGGCACGGCCAATGACTATTGTTCAGAATGCTGACGACTAAAAACATGGCCATGGAATAAAGTTGGGACCGTCCATATCTATTTATATGCTTCTTAAACAAAACAAGTTTTGGTTCATCCCGTTAGGAGTAGCGACTAGCGAGCATTCCTCTTTTACCACCAATAAAAATAGGTAATTAAATGGTGAACCGATGAATATTCCAAACACAAAATGTACACTTTTCACATCTTCATGTTACGTCTTACGTGTCACATGTAATGTCATGGAAACGTAAATGTGCATATATAATGCATGCATGTGTCCTTTGGATGCAGTATCAGATAACAACACACTAAAGATGTGTTGACGGTGAGATACCGAGATGAAAAAGGAAGGAATCGTAAAGTCTAAGGGTGATGGATTCCACGTCGAAAAGATAAAGAGCCTTCACCTCCTTCGGTATAACCAACCAATAAAATATATATATGATGAAAACCATATGATATAACTGTACTAATTTTATACTTTTTAATGTTATATGGACAGAATATTAATGGTCTGTGAAGGGTCACTTTCTTTTTATACACTGGATCTGCTTTGCAGTACTGCATCCCCTTCTCAAGATAATTAAGTTATTACTAAAAACAAATTTTCTGACTGTTTTGTTTCTTTAAATAATCATCTGAGATACTTTGGAAATAATATAATTAATGCTTCTAGTTGAAAAATGAACCGCATTAGTGGACTCTCTGTATATACACGTAGAATTTCTCTCGGTTTTGTTTCTGCTTCTAGTACCGTCTTCTAATTAGCATATGAATGGCCAAGTAAACGCATATAAAATATATCAACCTTTGCTTTCCCCTCTTTGTATCCTGTTTAAATAAAATAACAATGCATAAGTAATAATGAAGCCCACAAATATTCGTTTGATCATTGTGAGGAAGAAACTAAATGGTGAAGATAATCATAAATATGACATGATTTAAAACACTAGTAAGTACCAATCATATCGCTAAGAATGAAACTTTATCATTATTAATTTCTAAAAGAATTACCAAGAATAAATTCTAGAAAAGCCTAACTTTCCAAGTATTAAACGTCACAATTATAAGATAAGAACGTCACATTGCTCTTCTTTTCTAAATTGCACGTCACAATTGGTATTTGTAATCTTTCTCGATCAAGAACTTTTTAGGGTATTTAATGTGATACTCAAAGACCAAATAAACAATAAATAGTAATAGGGATATAGTAGAGACAGAGTAACTAAAGTCAAGTGTTGTACATACCGTAGAGGCAGAGGAAGTGAGGGAAACAATGGTATTAGTTGTAGAAGTAGATGACTGTGATGATGATGATAATAAACCTACATTATAAGCCATGGTCTCATCAGGCTGATACAATCCATAGTTTCTCTCGGAGGTTGGTCCTGGTTTAAGGTCTTCATTAAATAGAGCAAAGAGATAAACATCAAGTCTCATGTTTTTTCTCAATGGTGTTCCTTCACCCTGAAGTTGTCTCTTCAAAAGATTCTTGTTATAAACTGCTGCATTGGCCACGGTGGCTCCAACCTCATCTCCGTCGCCTTTAGACGGCCAACCAGTCTCTGAGACCCCAACCTCGATATCTTTGAATCCAAGCCTCGCCATGGCAAAGATCACAGCGTCTACTTGAGCATAGAGCATGTTGTCATAGCGATATTTGGTGTAGGGGTCAACCATTCCAGGGTTAGGGTTGAAGAGAACATAATCTAATGGGATCTTTGTTGGGGAATCCTTGTAAGCGAAGTAAGGGTACGCATTAATCCAAAAAGTAGATTTCGTGCTATGCAAGAAACTTAGAAGCTGCGTCATAACGCCGGCGACTTGCGGCCTGAAACATCCGGCGGAGGGAGGGTAAGATTCTTGAAGGACTGATAGTGAGTTCGGAGTAGATACTTGAATGTACTTGTCTAGACCGGTCTGGACGAGAGCTGCATGAATACTCATCATTGCGGGTACAAGATACCTACATAGCAATAACAATGTGTATACGTGAAGATATGAAAAGGTTAATATGTTTTGAGGAATGTGGTGATGAGTGTAACAAACCCTATGAGGCTAGAGTCATCGTCAGTGTATAGTTCGTTGCCGACAGCAATACCGCCGATCTTGGTGGCTGGAAAGTAGGGTTTGATACGGGACGTGACCCATTGGAGAGCTTGTTGAGGGTCGACTAGGCTGGGAAGCATTTGGTTTTCAACGGTGACGAAGAGCTCGATGTTGGAATTGGCGAATGAGGTCAAGACTTTAGGGTTTGTGTCGTATATTCTTGTCTTGTTGATATGGAGTGAGCCCAAGAGTTGTAGAACTTTGTCTGGTGGAGGAAGGTTGTCACCGACTTGACCGTAGTTTATGCCAAGAGAAGACACCCTTTGGAATAGTAATCCATGTTCTGTGGAAAATGGAACAAAAATTAGAAGAAATGTAATGTCAAGTTAAAATTAAGATAATGGTTGTATATACACAAAAGAAGATACCTAAGAATGTTAAGGAAAAAACAAGAACAACAACATAGTTGGTCATTGCAGTTCTGCTAAACATTTTAGATATGGAAGGGAGAGAGAGACAAAAACTGAGAGAGGGTGTTTTGTAAGAGAATCAATGCAATGAAGTGTGAGGATAGATATAGAGGAGAAGAACTGAGATGGAACCAAGTAGGGGAAAATAATAACATGCTATAATGTAGAGATAAGTATACTTTACTTTTCCTGCCTAATTTTATATATTTGTTAGACATAGGGTCTTCTCAAATAAAAAGTGATTTAGCGAAAAGTGTGATTATTCTGATTCATTTTAATAATAACAAATTCATTATCTTAAGTTCTATTAGATTTGAAGTAACGGGAGTAGGTTTGACAATATGTTTACTCTATGGAAGTCTACTGTAAAAATACAGTGTTTGTCAAACATATTTTTCGTGAGGCAACATGGGTTTCATCAAAATCTTGTTGGACCTAAGCAAGAAACTGACATCTTAGATTGTCTCTTTCCAACACATTGCCAACTATGTCAGTCCAAAATAAAATAAATTTGGAAAAAGTGGCTTAACGAAGACACTTTCTTCAGACAAAAGCAAATGTGGGAAAAATTGAATTGCCCACTATAATGGGTTGTTAATTATAAAAAACATTATTTTGCCTTCGGCAATATAAATTGGAGGATCCCAATTCCCAAATTTGGGAGGGAACTGGTGCACGGGAAATTGGAAATAAAAGAATAGAAATCACACCATCACAATATAAGAGGGATAGTGATTTTAACATCAGTTTGTAATTTACATTTTGAATCTAGTGATACAATATAAGTTATTTTATTATATTGTTTGAATTGTATTTTTCTTGAATTACAGCATCATTCTCATTAATTTAGTTTAGGCTGGATTTCAAATTTTAACATACGCAATATCTCGAGAATTCATGAAATTACAATATCATCCTCATTAATATTGTATTAGGTGTTGGAATGCATGAAAAAATCTTTTAACAATTTTATGTAATTTTTGTGATAGATTTTTCTCAATTGATGAAAATGATTCGAAATTAGATACTTTTACAAATTATTTTGAAGAACTACAAAGATTGAAGGATAGTTTCAAAGTGTTCAAGATTAATCACATACCCCAAACTCAAAACACAAGAATGGACAATTTTACACGTGATATTCGGACTCAAACGTCTTATTTTTTTTCACAGAATCTCTTTTTTGGTTAACGTCTATATATGTTGAAGACAAAAAAAGACATCAAACTCTCTAAAAAATACATATCAATATTTATATACAAAGACAGATTTAAACAAGTGTGGGAAATCCGTTTTAGGAAAGGATTAAAAATTACTATAATTAGTATAAGATTATTAAAGTTTCTAACACACTATAAGTAAAATAATTTAGCGTAAGTAATGCAAGTAAAACTGTTTACAAAAAAAAAAACTTAAGGTGTTATAATAAGACGTTTGTGTAAAGTCATATGTAAAACTGTTCACCATGTTTTCAAATGCTGCAAAAGTTAAACTTAAATGTTCTGAATGATAGAATTAGAAAAGTTAAAATATCTTAAAATATTGATGTAAATATAAAATGCTAATGCAATTTACTTTTCAGTTTGATATTAAAACATTGACAACGATAACTACAACTATGCATCAGATAAGGTGACGATTTTAAATTTGTAATCCAACTTCTTAGTAGTCATATAATTACAGATGGCAAGTTACATTTGGCGATTTTTTTTTTGGAAGTTTGGGTTGATTTTTTTTTTTATGGAACGACTCACTATATACGATTTTGATCAACTTCTGAAGTTTAAATAATTATAAAATGGATTAAGGATCTGAAAATATGTACTTTAAAGTAGCTTTATGGAATGATGCAACAAAGTGACCTCAATTTTATCTTTATGTAACCCCAGGAATCTAGTAACTTTTGGGAGATGAATTCCACTAACCTTACTTGTTACACAAAAATATACATTGATTTTATCTATACACAAGATGTGAATATTTATATATACTTGTTTTGTTATAGGACAAATAAGCTGATGAAGTGGTGCGCTTTATGACATATTTGATTCCACCGTTCTGGTTACACCACCAATATTGTTGCTTTTTTTTTGTAAAAAAAATCAATGTTGGTTTTCCTGGTTCTAAAATATAAGTAACATAGATAGTTAATCTTGTAGTTAGTTGAATATTTATATATGAATTCAGCAATCTGGTAGGTACTTTTGAGTCACGATGCTTATAATTTATTTTGTATTTTCTGTGTACAGTAAAAATATACGCTCAGTTAACCATTATCAATAGTTATATCCGAGGAGAGCTACAGCTAATCCATTTTAATTTATAAAGCATGACTGATTGAAAGATTATTGTGTATTCTTACCATTATCTTCCAAACTTTATCCAATGGTTTGGTGAGAAAGTAAAGTTAGACATTACTATTTTGTTGGAAAAAAAAATCAAAACATTGCTATTTATGAGGGATAGATGTGACGGATGACTAATGAATTAGTGAGGTTGGTGGTTATGACTTATGACATTTATAAAATCAGCCTAACCGAAAATTCTTGGTAAAGAGATAGAGAGGGATGCAAAAAGGATTGGTCCTTCCATGAGAAAGCAAAGATAGGGCACATGCTTGATTACTCAGCAAAATAATTGGTAATAATGTCACTAATTAACAGTCCACTAATTCAATCTTTCGAGTTAAGTAATATGGTTAGGAATCAATCTCTAGGTGCCCTTTCCATTTATCTGATCTTTCATTTAAAAAACTGTAACATCCGATCACCAACTTGTATAAAAGTTTTATGTTGCTTAATTGAGACAGCCAAACCATGCTTATATGCGCAAGTGCTTAAACCTAATAAAATACATAAATCTATTCTGTAAATTGACCATAATGCATACAAGATATATATATATAATTGTATATTCTGTTACCCTCATTTTTTAACTAGAAAGTTAATGAAGATCACATACGTTTACGTCTAACATGATTTTTTAATCGATTTTTTCTTCTTGTTATTTAAAAATACAGAAAAACAAAGGTTTTAATTTCTACTTCTATCACAGCGACATCCAAAAAATAACAACGCCAAAGTCATGCAATGACCAATATATGCATATGCTTTTGTAAGCAAAAAGGAGAAGAAAGCATATGCTTGTGTATCTTCCATTGCTTTATTAATTTCCAGCAATGAATCTACAACATGTAAAGAGTGAAGACCAATTGGTCAATCCATCGCATTCCCTCTTTCCCATGTTCGAATCATGTTGATAACGACCACAACCAATTCGAGTTGATGGATATATATATATACTATGTATGTATATGTAATCGTATATAACTATTGACTACGTGAACACTTTCTTTCCACAATATAATCAGGTACACTTGTTGCAGCAAATAATATAGTTTTTGTATGCTGGAAGAAAATATGTATTCAGTATATTTACGAATAAATATAACTAAAAATGAAAAACATTTGGTGTGAAGGACTTATATCAACATGTAATCCAAATGAAGACACTATACATAATGTGAACACTCGCTTAAACCAAAATAGATGCTAGATACATACGTGGTTTAGAATTTATGTATATGTTGTTTAAATTAATGTAATGCGAAAGCTAAGGAAGCCTATATATACTTGGAATGACATTGTTCAACTTAGATCGTGTATATTTCTAAAGAGATTGCTTTTTATTAGCGACATGGACGACTACACACTTGATGAAGGTCTTCAAAAGCTTGTTCAGAACAAGATCTCAAGCTTAAAGCAACATAAGAGATATCGTTTTTTTTCATTACTTTATTCTTTAAAACTATTCTAAAAGGTACACTTGATGTAATATATGCTTTTGGTTGAATGAATTATACATTCATTGAAATTAAAAAATAATAATAACTTAGTGCGGAAGTTTACCATTAAGAACATACTTTAGTGAAAGTACAAAACTATAGCAAAAAAGAGATAGCAAAGATAAATAATTTTTTAAATTGAAATGTCTAAATACAATAGATGAAAGGCTAAGTTGGGGGGAGAAGATAGAGGATAGCATGTGCATGTGTGTGTAGTGTTTTCGTAAAGACGTGTTTCTTTTTCCATTTGGCTCTTTTTAATATCATTCGCTTCTTTAACAACTTTGAACATAACAAGAATGTGGAACAATTTAATTATATTCCAGTGTAAAAAGAAAAAGAAAAATATATTCCAATGTGCTAAAGATTTGAACGTTTGAAGTATATATCTTACGAATTACAATATAAATATATTTACAGTGGTGGGTATGGAACCCATTTCTACTTGTGAATAGAAATATTTTATGAAGTGCATAAATTCAGTATAACACCGTAATTTGTATTATACATTCTTCATTCATCGTTTTATTGTGGTTTCATTTGTACCATACTTAACCAATCTGTTAAATATAACGAACTATATACTGTAGTTATTTATGATTTGGTCTCGAGCTACACTATAACCATTAAAGTATTTAGAAGATGATTATGAGATTATCTATAAAGATATAAAACAAGAAACTAAATCTATAAAGAATAATAAAATATAAATCTCAATGATTTGTGTGATAATTTGTCACATCATCATCAGATTCAGAAGCCGAATTCTGAGAGTTTTTGTTAATTTGAAACAACTTGAACAAAAATACGTATAAAAATTATGAGTAGATTAGTTGTATAACTTAGGATTTCCTTTTATTATTTAACGACAAAACTTGCTATGTGGTAAATTTTAATTTTGTCTTCAGTTGAGCTGACTTTTAAACCTTATGTAATTTGCATCCACCCCAATAATTTGCTCTGTATATAGATAACCTAGCCGGCCTTATAGCTTCTCCGACTGATTTCATATTTTATTGCAGAATGAAATAAAATATAGAGTAATGATATTTTTATTTGTTTATTAGTTGGTTGTATTCATTATTCTATTTTTCAATTTATTTTACAATAAAATATAGAGTGAGGTTGAAAATGCTATTAACTACAAGCATATAAGGTATGTGTTTCTGGTTTTTACTATTTTATGTATGTTAGAGGTCAAAATGATATATAAACAGACCTTTGTAGTTGTATTGGGAAGGAATACAATGTCATCTTATTTAGTTGGCAAGTTTAAAACTAATTAGTTAGATTGTATATGTTTTGTAATAAATTAACTCGTTAGGGCCAAAATATTTGTATTTGTACTTTATATTGTGATCAAGGCTATGAAATGATAAGATAAGTTAATGATAGGAATGAAAAGCAAGAATGCTTATTGGTTTGATTAGATGCTCGATAAGATTTCATATGAGAAAGAAAACAAAAAAGTGTCTACCACATTTGACGCTTTTTAATTGTTGTAAGTTTCTTTTAGGCTGCTATCCATTTCGAGAACAGGATTGGTCCAACTTGATCACCTATAAGAAACCAAAATGATTCATCTGGAGTCATGATCTACGTATTTTTAACCTTATTATACATTAATATGTGAATGCCATTGGTCGTGAAAATCATACAGACAAGTTTTGGAACATATTTTAAAGGTCTAATTAGTGAGTAGCTGCACTTGAGGAGGAGCACAGTAGTATTTTCGAAATTAGTCACCAATAAAGCCAATGAAAAAGAACGACCATACTTGATACGGTTGGTAGTAAACGGTTTTATATGGGCCTCCGCATTATTGTAGGCCCAATTTATTGGGGTTTTGTCACAATTGGTTCATCTCCAATGATGTTATCTATTGAAATCTTTATTTTTTTATTTTTTTTATTTTATTTTCATATTTAAAAATATATATATATATATCAATCAATTGCGAGTCGTTACGTGTCATAGATGCCTGCAATCAGTGTAAGGATTGAATCTTTATTTAGAAATTTTAAAAATCAAATCCTTAATTTTTAATGGGATCCGCTGATTATTTAATTATTTTTTTCTTAACGATTTATTCTTAAGGACCTCCATTGGACATGCTCTAAGATCTTTGTAAAGAGTTTTTTAATCAAAAACTCATGAAATCTAGTTGAAATAAACTAGTCATTTTGGTCAAAAGATAAATCCATAATCAAATTACAACTCCAACACGAACCTCTATTGGTCAACCAAGAAATAATATTATTTTATTGGTTTGATTTCATTAATATTTCTATACCATAAAAAAATATTTTTATATTAGAAGATTTTAATTTTGAGTTTTAAAAAAGATTATAGTAAATTTTCAGCATAATGCAACGAGTACTATTAATTGTTAATCTTATAAAATGTTTAAAATGGTGTAATCATACCTAAATTCTCATAAAACAAATATATCTATCAACTATATAACTATTTATATTAATTACCAATGCTGAACCATAAAATAGAAATAAAAAAACGCGATAGTGTATAGTATTTCGTATATATTTCTTGTGGACATTAGTAATATAAAGGCCTATTCACTTAAACATAATGGTCGCATATAAAAATATAGAAGTTTGAGATGGCTACAACTCTAAATATTAATAAGCAGTTTACATAACTGATATAATGGTTGAAAGCCGACGTATTTATATATTAGTAATAAAAGATTATAATATAAATCTTATGTCGATTTTTTTTTTATCTATGGCTGTTTGATTATTAGATATAGTAATGATAATCATATATAATTTATAATATAATGATAAATCCATGAAGATGAAGGCCGAAGATGAAGCAGTGTTTTGGGTGGTGTATGGGAGAGAAGAGTCTCTAAAAATTCTCCCAAGAGAGAAATGTTGAAGAAGAACCACTTAATAAATCATTTTTTCTCCATTGCTAATTACCTAATTCACTACTATCATTCTATTTTGTATATGGTTTAATTATCCAAAAAGAATGGTGGCAACTTTATTTATGATCCGTGAAGGAGTGCAGAGGCAATTTAAAATTATTTTGTCGTAATTAATAATGACAAAAATACAACTTAGCAATAATCATGATGAATTCACTATTAAGTCAACTCCCTAGCCTCTCCACTACGTTCGTCTCTCTGTCCACTCATTGACTCTATCTATACCTTCTTCTCTGCTATCTTACGCCTTAATCTGTCACATTCCTTTGTGCTAACTTACTTTCCACATCAGCTCGTTAACCTACTCCTTTATTATCATTACCTTATTATTTTCCAAATCATTTCAAAGATTATTTCTCATGCCAACTTGCTAATGTATTTTTTTGGTTGTCCATATCACAAGATGTCAATGACATCACACTTTTTACTCTGTCAAAATATAACTTTCATTTTTTTTTCTTTTTTCAAAATACTCATATTACGTTTTAAATTTGTTTTTTTCAAAGCAGACTCAACTAATTTTGCATTAGAATTAAAAAAATTTAAAGAATATTTATTTTTCAATTAAATTTAGAAATTACAACCAGGTTATATATAAACCAAAAACGTAGAAAGAAAAAACAATAATTAAACGTTTATCAATTTTATCACACTAAAACCAAAAATACCTCTTTTATTATCTTGTCTTTACATGGCAACTGAATTTATGTGAACAAGTCGTCGGTGGGCCCGGCCCAATATAGCCAGTTAGAACAAGATGCCAAATAGTCAGAAGACTCAGAAGTCAGAACACAGAAAAGGAAGAATCTGGTATATTATAATGTCATCGCTTAAGGCCGAATCCAATTCTATATATAATGTAAAAACATATACGTATGCTTTAGTTTGAAAGAAAAAAAGCACATAAACACAACCACATGTTCTTGGTTGTAGCTTCATTGGGTTAAAAACCTTTAAAGAAGTCAAAGCTCAAAGACACAAGAACACAAGGTTTGATCATTCTTTCGATGCATGATTTTCTCTTCTTCTTTTTTTCCCAGATCTGTACGTTTTAGATTTGTTCTATGTGTTCAAACGTGTTATGATTCCTGGAAATTGACCAGCTCTGATTATAATTCCTTATATATTTTTTTCATATTGTTTGGATTCTGTAACATTTCTTGATTTGTTCACTTTTGATAAGTTAAAAGAAATTGAACAGGATTGCTTTTAGTTTGATCTCTTGTAGAACAATAGACCAATAACACGTCGAAATTCTATGATCTGAAAAAACTATTTACAATGTTTAGTGTTAAAAGGGTTGGGTTTGCGGCTATAATTACTGCCACACTTGAATTCAATTTACCTTAGAAATAAATATTTACAATGTTTGAATTCCTAGCAAAGAGTCGAAACCACACCACCTAGAATGGGCTAAAAAAATCTTGTAAATATTATGCTATAACCTAATGTAATAACAGTAGTAATGTATTAATAAGTGGTAACTGTTGCTTTCAGCAGAGAATGGAGAATCTACCTCCTGGTTATCGTCCCAATGTTGGTGTTTGTCTAACCAATTCTGATAATCTGGTAACTTTTCAACTATCTAATTCATCTCTCTGGTTAAATTACTGTTTTACCCACTGGTAAATAATAGGCACCTTCTGAGTTTATTATCGATTCACAGGTATTCGTAGCGTCAAGATTAAACGTTCCTGGAGCATGGCAGATGCCACAGGTGTGTTTACGCATATTACTGATTCTTAACACCACTCCTAGGGGAATAAGATGATCAAGAAAATTTGTTGATAAATAATTTTGAGAAGATGTTTGAAACTGTTTTCTCTTTTGTATTAACGATGATCTTGAAACCTTCAATGATCCGAGTTTTAAAAGCTAAGTAAACCGGGGGATGTTACAGGGAGGCATTGAGGATGGAGAGGATCCAAAGTCAGCAGCCATGAGAGAGCTACAAGAAGAAACTGGGGTCGTTTCAGCTGCAATCATCGCTGAGGTCTCTACTCTTTTCTTACTAAAGAAAATGCATATGATATTACGAATCAGAGCATTTTACCAAATGATTATTTCTTTCTGTGTTCTTCAATGTCAGGTTCCAAATTGGTTAACATATGATTTCCCACCGGCAATAAAAGCAAAGGTTAACCGCCTCTGGGGCGGTGAATGGCATGGTCAGGCGCAGAAATGGTTAGTCTCCAATACCGCCTTATTAGGACAAAGTGTTTTGCAAGCAGAGAGAAAGAATGGCTCATCATTTCTGAAAACACCAATGAATTCTCCACAGGTTTCTAATGAGACTGATGAACGATGAGGACGAAAGAGAGATCAATCTAGCGAACAATGAAGCGGATTCAGAGTTTGCAGAGTGGAAATGGGAGACACCGGAAGAAGTGGTAGAGCAAGCAGTTGATTACAAAAGGCCAACTTACGAACAAGTCATCAAGTCTTTTGGTTCTTACTTGAATGACCCAGGAAGAGCTGCTAAATGTAAATCAGCCAAGTGGTAATAAGAAAACCAAAACATCAATGCTTGTATTCTTTTCCTCTTGTGTTCATTTTTGTAAATTTGTTATTGGTAGTTTGGTACTAGAAGGTTTTGGTTTAATATGAGGTGATATTGTAACGAAGTCTTTGCTTGAGATAAAAAATGAATGACTTGTTTATGTGGTTATTAACTTTAAGTGTAAAGAAAAGAACAATTATAACAGAATGAGTTGTGTGTTTGTAGCTAAAGGTAATGAAAATTCACGGATAAAAATAAAAATGTGGGAGATAGATTAACAAACGAAACATTATGAGTTCCAAAACAATATTCCAAACACAACAAAAGGGGCAACAAACGTTAACAAAACCCAAACAACTTAGACCAATTCTTACGAACTAATTAAGCTCAAGAGAAGGTAAAAAGAGAGGTAAATGGTAAATAATGGCTCACCGGATGAAACTATGAATTTCACTGGCAAAGCTGCTCAACGGCGGTCACGATCTGAGCCGGTTGAACAACGGTCCACTCCTCCAATGTACCAGCGTATGGTGTAGGAACATCCTGAGAAGACAAACACATCACCGGAGCATCTAAATAGTCATGAAAGTTCTCATTAATGGCAGCCGTAAGACTAGCTCCAATCCCACCGGTTCTCATACACTCCTCCACGATCAAAACCCGGTGCGTTTTCTTAACCGAGTTTCCGATCGTGTAAAGATCAAACGGTTTCAGCGACCTGATGTCGATAACCTCAGGGTCATACCCTTTGTTCACCAGAGTTTTAGCTGCCTGCATCACATGGTACCTCATCCGCGAGTAAGTGAGGATGGTGATGTGCTCTCCTGGTCTGACCATCTCAGCTTCTTCAAGGTTACAGATGTATTCTTCGTCCGGGATTTTCTCCTTGAGATTGTAAAGCAGAACGTGTTCAAACAGAATCACAGGGTTCTCGCTTCTGATCGCGGCTTTCATCAAGCCTTTGGCGTTGTATGGAGTTGAGCAAGCAACCATCTGGATCCCAGGAATGGACTGGAAGTAAGATTCTAGCCGCTGTGAATGCTCAGCGCCAAGCTGGCGTCCCACTCCACCAGGACCACGGATGACAACGGGGATTGTGAACTGACCACCAGATGTGTAGTGAAGCATTCCACAGTTGTTGGAGATTTGGTTGAAGGCCAGGAGGAGGAAACCCATGTTCATACCTTCGATGACAGGTCTTAGACCAGTCATGGCAGCTCCAATGCCCATACCGGTGAATGCATTTTCACAAATGGGAGTATCTAGAACCCTGAGGTCGCCGAATTTATCAGCAAGGCCTTTGGTTACTTTGTAGGAACCCCCGTAATGGCCAACGTCTTCACCCATAACACAGACATGTGGATCTCTGTCCATCTCTTCTTCAAGACCTTCCTGAAGAGCCTCGAAAAGCAGTAGTTCATGTCTGCAAGTTCACAAGATTTAGAACCGGCCGGTTATACTCTGATATATTGCAACAGAAAAGGCATCAACATTACATTTTAGAATATGAGCATTGAAACATTGAGATTCAGAGAAAGAGAAGGAGAATGTGTTAATTGTGACAATAGATGTCAAAGAAAAATGCATAGGTGAAACCAATGGCTTAAAGAGTAAGAGTAGCGTAAAAGAGCACATAATTGATGAATAAGTAGATAGAAAGCCGCATGAATTGTATTTGTAACACAAGCCTAATCAATTGCAGTATATGCAAAAAGTCACTAGAGATGTTTTTCTGCGAAACTTGTTCGCTTGGTATGCCATTACATTCCACGGGAAGTATAACTAAATGGCTTGATTAAAGATCTCCAACATAATCATCTTCTACCATGATAACCACAAACATAGACACCAATGACAAAGGCATATGCATAGTAACAAATACATGAAAGATGTAATCGGAGAATATGTTCAATCAACAATGCAATGCTTATGTTCAAGAGCCCTATAGTGAAATCAAAATCCAATTTGCAAAACATACCCAGTGGTCGCAGATGTCTCCGCCTTCGTCTACAGAACAGAACAAAACGAAAACAACCATGAATCATTTTAGATTCAAAAGAGGAAACCATATGAACAACAATCAGAGACAAAACGCATACCGCAACAGCAGCATTTGCAATCAATTTCTGAGAGCGACGAACTCTGAGGCTCTTACTCGCATCAGATCCACCAGCCACAATGTATCTCTTGCTCCTACTCGCTGCATGAAAACAACGAAACTCCTAAGATCTCGCAAATCAGACGGAAGAGAATACAGATTCCAAATTCGAAATCGAAATCGAAATCGAAACCTGGGAGGAGATTGGTGCGAGAAGGAGCAACGAGTTTCTTGGGATTAAACGTCGACAAGGCCGTAGCAGCTCCAGCTCCAGCTCCAGCTCCTCCATGGATTCTCGCAGCCATTTTTTTTTTCTTTCCAGGGGAGAGTGACGAAGCGGAGTTATCGAAGGATTGTGAAATTGAATTCTTCTATTGTGAGATCAAATCCACATGTTATGTGTACATTGTTTTCTTCGCCATGCTGATCTCCTGTGGCCCCCTTATTTCGTAAGAAACCAATAGTAATATGACACGTGTTGTCTTACGAGTGTAGTGACACGTGTTTGTATCTAAATTGTGGAGTATATGTTACTCCATGAACAAGCTTGTAGACGAGTTAGGAGGGGTTCGCTTAACCACCCCGGAACAACCCAACTACATTTAACTACGCTTATGACCTTTCATTGATTTTGGGTGACCGGGATGGGCCTCAAATGTATCGGCCCAGTCTTATTGCTGGACTGAAAAGTGGAGGTCTTGTAGATAGGTGCTCTTTCTACACATGTTTTTTCGCATTATGCTTCCATGTTGTTGCGTTGACCTGTTACCGTGGGTAGATAGATGATACCGTCTAGTGTCCGCATAGGAGGGACGTGTGTCTGAAACCTAGCACGACCCTGAACGTCTCTACTTCTATCACTAAAGACCAAAAGAGCGTTCTCTGCAGTTAGCATGCATGGAGCTAGATATATTCTGCTATATGCGTTCAATGAAACATTCTCCGCTTTGAGTACTTTCAGTAAGCGTTCTTCGAGATGTTATTAGTGTTTTTATATGTTCTGTTTCATTTGAGTGATGACCGTCTCAAGTTAAATAGCGTGAATTATCGACATCAATCTTAATCAAGTAATAGTAGTCTAGTGTTAGTGTTGAGGATTAACTTGGGACACGATTGGGAACAAAATTATTGCTATCTAACTAGAGTACGGATTTGGATTTAAGCTTCGGCCAATGCAATTTACAAGGCTGAAGACGCCTTCTCTGTTAGCATGGAGACATTTTAGATCTGAATCTATATGTAATATTTCTATTTATGGTATATTAAAGTACACGTAGAAAGTTTAATAGAATTTATTTAACTACTTTACCTTATCAAAATGTAATTATTTTCTTATCACTTGTCAAGAAATTCAAAATTAAAACATGTTTAACGTACTTTACGTCGGCTAAACCTAATTAACTATCGAATCTTATATTGACCAACAATTATATTTTTGTTGTTCTTGTCAATCCTGATTTCTAAATATTGTAATGAAGATCTGAAAGATCTTGAATAGAGTTTCTCTGGATCCAGAAACCACTTCAAATTTAGACTATTTAATACTAGGTGATCCACCATACAAAAAAATAATAATAATGAAACATGCATCCCAAAACTCTCCGCGACATACTAAACTAAATTAAAATAAAATTATCCAGATGCAATATAATAGGTGGTTCACTAACATTCACGCAGCAATCAAGATTATATACACTATGATAGGTTGTCTAATAAACAAACAAAACAATAGTGGGTCAAAGTAAAACTGGAGTATCTTAGAGCATTAGCATTGGCAAGTGTTATATTATGCTCTTATGCATAAAATATTCATATAAGTTAATTTTGTAATTTTTTTTGTCAACAATTAATTTTGTAATTAAACTTAAATTTTTAAATTGTATCAATAATGTAATGACACATGAAAGAAAGCTCTTAAATTAATGTGAAGTGTTCTCAAAGAAGAGCATTTTCTTCTGCTCTCTCTCAATTTCTATTTTTTTTTTAATCTAAGAACACATGTGAGGACACATGCACTGCTGATGCTCTTAGGGCATCTCCAACCAACCTCCTCATTTTTATGGTGTCTATCCTTAAAATAAGGGGATAAAGGGTAGTTATCCAATTGTGTCACTTCAAATATTTTTTCTTATTTTACTGTTTAATCCTCAATTTTATTAGTAATTAATTATAATTATTAAATTGTAATAATTAAATAATAAATGCATACTAATATGTGATATTGACAAAATTAGTAAACACATTTAATAATAATACCAGATTATTATAAAAAAAACATAAAATTACATATAATAATAAAACACATACAATTTCAAATTACAAAATACATTTAAAATACAAAACTAATCAATACAATTATTTCTGTAATGTTCTCATATATGCTCAATCAATGCATTTAAGTGATAAATGAGCTTCTTTATTTTTAATTCGAAGATTACATGTTAATTTGTATCGACAAGATTTTGGTGATTTTTAAGGTTCGAGACAACTTTATCATAATTTTATATATATTGTAATGTGTAATATTTCAGGTTATTTTAATGTGTAATATTTTAGCTTATTTTAATGTGTAATATTTCAGTTTATTGTAATGTGTAATATTTTAACTTGTTATTATTATTTAAAGTGAATTTTATGAGATTTAGCAAAATATTTGAGTGCTAGTATAACTATAATATTAAACATACATAAATAATAAGTATACAATCATTAAACATACATAAATAAAAGGACTAAAATGAAAAATAAATAGTGTTTTAAGATGGTGTACTGTTCACACTCTTAAAATTTGAGGGGATAAAAGGAGATAAGGGCCTCAGAGCACCTCTAACGCTCATAAAATAGGAATCCTTAGCTTTTATTTGTTGGAGAAAAAATATTATAAAATTAGATTGTCTAGGTTTATGTGTCACATAAACCTCTTGCAAACCATAAATAAGGATCGATTCACGCTGAAATCCTTTACTGTTTGCGGCCAAAAAAGAAAAAAATAATAAAATATTATAAAAGTTGTTATTGGTTATCGAGCCTTCAGACTGTGGATTGTGGGTGCTCTAATGTCCTTAGTGATTCTTAATAAATTAATTATAAATAAGGACCCAAGTGTAAAATAAGAATCATCTGCATTTGAAGGGTCATCATCATCTTCAGTGTCTTATCTCGAAAGGATCAGAAGCAGAGAGAGAAGAGAAGGCTTGAAGAAGGTTCTTATTAGATTATGGAACTGCTCTATCTCCTCTGCTCAATTGTCTACACTTCAACCACAACCTTCTTCCTCTCTCTCCTCCTCCCCTTTCGCCTCCTTATCCACCGTCTCCTACCTTCATCCCCCGCCCTCGATTCCAACGTCTCTTACTACGAAGGCACCGTCTGGCACGACCGCCTCCGTCCCGTCCGTCACTCGTTCCGTTACTCCGTCCGTTACGCGCTCTTCGACCTCGACAATGCTCTTGACGCGCCGCCGGATCATCTCTCCGCCGACGAAGCTCGTCTTCTTGCTCGTACCACCGGTCCGATGTAAGCTTTCTCTTCTCGCCCCTGTTTACGTCGTCGAAATTAGAGATTCTCAACTGAAACTTCGTGATACGTTTATATGTTTTATTACAAAACCTAATGAAGAGACAAAAGGATTAGCAGAAACGACAAATCTCAGTGTTTTGCTGTAATAGATTGTGTTGAGTTAAACTTAAGGTTATGTTTATGATCTGAAACAGTGTAGATCGAACTTTCAGTTTCAGAAACTTCCATGGGTATAAGACAATACTAATTGTGTGACAGAAGTTTGATGAATCTGTTGTTTTTGGTTGCAGTTTTTTATTGACAATACCTCCAAGCGTTGGATATGAACAAAACCCATTGAGTTTGTATTATTGCTACAACTTAGAAGGCTCAAGCAAGCGTTTAAGTAAATGCATTGCACAGGTATAAATAAATGTCTTTTCTCTACTCTGTCTCTCAGACATCACTTGGTTCAGTCATAGCTACTCTTATAAGTGTGTAAACTTGTTATAACCTTGGAAGATATTTTATTTAGCTGATAGTGTGCGTTAAAGAGGAGAACTTGTGCAATTTCTTAGTTGAAACCTTTGATGGTGAAGCTGTTGAATTAGCTTTTATGGTATTAGCTTTCTGTTGAAAATGATTTAGAGCATTTTTTTTATAGGTAACAAATACGCCATGGGGGGAGCGAGTGACATTTGTTTTCGACCCTGAATCTGACTTGGTTGCTAAATCATTACAAGTCAGTCCCTTCATGGTATGTTCTCTGATGATGTTCATCTCTTTAGTCAGCTTGTGTAATTTATCTGAGGTTCCTAAATGAAAAACTTTGAATTTCTTTCAGGATATGCTTGGGAATTGGAAGATCAGAGCAAATGAACCTGGAGATGAGTTATCTGTCTCTATTGAATCACAGCATCCTCATCTCGGTAACTACTTCTCTGCTACATTGAGGGCGAAAAGAATAGACCAAACACATGTTTCAGATCCTGCAGTCTTCTTCTGGTTGATGCCTCATAAGGTTGCTATATGGATCTATTGGCATGTAAGTCACATCATATATACTCAAAATCCTTATAAGTACACATGGATCAACTTGTAGGCTTGATTGCACAAGTACTTATGTTTTTCCCCCGTTTTAGGCACTTAAACTCTGGTGGAAGAATGTACCTTTCATCCAACACCCTAGATACTCAAACCCATCATACAGAGAGGAATCAGCCAAACGCGATCAAGAACTACGTTGTGTTGGTTTAGATGGATCAAACTCTGCTGAAACCATTAGCTTTGATGGCTGTAGTAGTGGTTTTGGAGGGTGTCGCTTTGCGTGGCGAGATGCTAATTGGCCTTGGTCATGATCATACACACATGTTTTGATGATAAGCCTCCCATGTAACTTTGACTTCTTGCAAGTTAAGAGAACAACTTGCATTATCGAAAATTGTCAAATTATGATTTATTAACAAGACAAGTTGTTAAAATACTGTAAACGAACAAATAAAATATGCTTTTCACCCAAAATGACAGATGCTTAGTCTTTTCCAAATCTGTGGCTCAGAATCTCTCTAATCAATTATTTGTTTTTGGTTGAATCAATTCATTTTCTTATTTATCGACTTTTCGTCCTAGTCTTTGAAACTATTTACAAGATCTTCCTTTTGAATCATATATCCACATGGTTTTAAAAACCGGATCAGACCGGCTGGTCGAACCGAAACTATGATTCTCTGGAAAAAAATGAATTTTGTTCGGTTTAAAATTCAGATTTAAAAAACCATAAAATCGACAAAAAACCGATAAAACCGGTGACCCATATCAATTCTAAAAAATAAACATATGTGTTTTCAATTGTTATTAAGATTTAATGTTTTATAATCAATGTTTGACTATTACTATTTAATTATATTTTTTTAAATATAAACAAATATATTTTTGACTTTTATATATTATTTTTATTGATATATTTATAAAATATGAGACTTTAATTTTAAAAATAAATCATTATGATAATTTGAATAACAATTGTTAATTTTTATCAATTTCAGTTTTACATAGTATTTACTAGATAAAACCGAATGAACATTAGTTTCTAAGTTTCATTTTTTTGCAAAAAACTACATATATTATATATATATATATATATATATATAATTTCGAATTTGCAAAAAGAGAAAATGTTAATTTTTTATTAAGTCGTCTATAACTCTTTAAATCTCATAACCTGCCCTCACTCTTCTTACCATATTTCATATCATTCTAACAGTTTAAGATTATTTTTTTACATTCTTAAAACATATTTTATCGAGTAAAACTAATCCGAATAAATGAAATGTAATATTAGATACAATAATCAGTGTGGATTCGTTGGTTGTCAAACTGTACCAACTGCAACACTAACCACATGTTAAACTCGGTCCCAAATTCGACTTATTTGTTTTGGAATATCGAGTGATTTTTTATTATTAATTTCAACGTGCTTTTGTTTTCTATACTGTCGGTATATGGGCACTTGCAAGGAGTCGTCGACTTAGAAACAAACTAAAAAGGGATTCGTCGACTACTTCTTTACATTTATTTATTTGATTAATAGGATAAATCATTAATAAGTCGACCACATTTAGGCACGTAATCAAATTATTTTGTGAAATGAAAACGATGTTTATGAGATAATGAATCAGTTGAGTGGTGTATGGGAAGCCAACAATCTTAAGGTCGTTGGTTACTAGTATTTCTCACGACTCACGTGTTTTACTTTTATGTTAGTTTCTTATCTAAAGTAAACAAAATAACAAACGAAATGTTTGTTAAATTTCTTTATTTTATGACAAACAAAATGCCATGGCTCAATGATTAAAGTAACTAATTGTATTGGCAATGAGAACTCAATTAACAATTGGATGAGCCCATGGTTTCCATGCCACCGATTCATAATGATTTGAACCAAACTTTGAAGGTAAAGCAATTATCTTAGACGGGTTGACAAAAAAAAAACAATTATTTTAGACGGATGCGAATGCATAAACCAAGATTGATCAACATATCTCAGTTTAAACAATAAAATAACCAAAACCGGAATTTGAATGACAATGATTACTTAACCGATTTCATTTCAAATACGTTTTTATCTTGACTAAAATAGCAATATTGTGGATGGCTTGATAAATAAACTCAATCACTAATCGAAAATTTCGTTCAAACATTATATGCTTAGAACATTAATAGGCATCACTTATAAATGCATTGTGACACAAAGTTCCACGTTTTTTCTCCATGAATTATTACCACTTGTTTCATAGCCGCAAACAAAATAGAATACAAATGAATCTTGTAGAAGACTTTATAAGAAAGCAAAAAAATATCAAAAGGAGCAGCTTATGGGAGATGCAAACACGTGACTTAATCAAATATTATCAGTTATCCTAATTCTAGTTAAATCATTTAATAAAATTTAGTAAAACACTTAACACAACAGAGAAGTTTTGTCAAACACCGCCAAGATTGATAATATTTGGGTGTGCAGTGATTATAGAATTGACTTTTAAGATGATACGCCGCCTGTGAATTATAATAAACCGGTAAACTATTCAGCAGTCGATACTTTGACAATTATAAAGAAGGTAGGCATCAAAAGACTTTAGTGTACCGGTGAACCAATATATATAGGAGTATAATTTAAAATACCAAAGATTCAGAAATATTTAACAAATAAGTATTTCAATCAAAAAAGAATGAAATATGAGTATTATTTGGGAAAAATGTGCAAAATACGTCGAACCCGCCAGTATTAAAATGCAACGAAAAAAATGCAACGAAAATAAAGTTTGGTGACTTTTGTCTTTTTATTTTATAGGTCAATCAATAAAAAATCCAAAACCTTAATGCTGCACAAATAAAAAAATATAAAAAACATGTATCACGTGAGATAATTAAAAAAGAAGCTGTGATCTGTCTGTCTCTCTCTCTTTTTTTGTTTAACAACTGTCTGTCTCTGTCTTAAGATACCGTGTTCTGTCTCCACTAGCTCTCTCGTGTCCTCTCCCTCCTTCCTCACAAACTTATATATATTGATTTATTCAGACACAATATCACCACCACCAACCATCATCAGCATCAGCATCAGCATCATCATCAATTCTTGTTCTTACAACTCAGAAGATGGAGAAAAACTGCGACTTAGAACTTCGTCTCTTTCCAACATCTTCTTATGATGAGTCAGATACCTCGTAAGTCTCTCTCTCTTTGGAATCTTATCTATGAAATTTAAGTTATTTAATACATGAATCTAATAAATTTTACATTTAACTGATTTGCAGTGTGGTAGAATCAAGAAGCTCTGGAAACTCACTACCAAAGGAAGAAGAATCTCAGAGGATAACAATTTTCTACAATGGAAAAATGTGTGTTTCTTCGAATGTTACCCATCTTCAGGTATGTACATTCATCTAGATTCTAAATGATTATATTTTATAAGCAATTAATGGATTTTTACTAACCATTAATGTTTTATGAATGAATGTAGGCTAAATCTATAATATCGATGGCGAGTAGAGAAATGAAAGAGAGGTCATATATAAACGGGTCGGATCCTCGGAACAGGTTGACCAGATTACATCATCATCAGCTTCCAAAGGCTTCTATGAAAAGATCTCTCCACAGTTTTCTTCAAAAACGGAGGATTCGAATTCAAGCCACTTCACCTTACCATCAACATTCACGACGATGACAGTGTTTTTCTTTTATTTTGTTTTTCAAGTTTTATTTGACATACTTTTGCAGTTTTGTATATGTGATCCAAATGGAAATTCAGTTGTATTATGTTTCTGAGAAGTTTCTCCTAGATCCAAAAGCCAGGATTATACACTAGAACATCTTAAAATAATGCTTTGAGATATCTTTGTTAACCTTGACAAAATATATGAATGACAAGTAGAAAACTCAAAGCACTCACACCCCTGCTCAATGTGTAAAAAAGAGGGACAAATGTCTTAGGCTCCATTTCACATAGTTAATCCTAGGGCCCTAACTTTCATATTTTAATAGTTCAATATGGGCAAAAACATTTATATATGTTTTCATAGTTTTGAACAAATTTATTTTTCGTTGCATGTTTCATGTCTTCATTTTCTGAATCCACTAGCTACTAGGGTTTCTTTTTTCTTTTACCTCTAGTATTATCCGGTGTTTCAAAGTCTCCTTCATTTTATTTGTTACGGGTTTCTTGATCAAGACATTGTATTAACTAAGAGGAGAAAAGGAAGCAAGAATAATAGAGTTGAGCTCAGATGAGAAGACAAAGAAGTGAAAGTAGAATTTGAAGTCATTGAAACCTCATATAGTCCACTACGAGCAATAGGGAGCTCAATATATATGAACCCAAACAAAAAGTTTACATTTTCATCCAAACTCATAGAAGATATATCATATCAAACAGTGGAAATCTTCTTTAGGCTATTTCAAACCAACAATCCAAGATCTAATCCATATCTAGCTGAGTCTATCCGCTTTGCTTTTATTTCTTGTACACATATGTTTTGGATTTGTGTAATCATCGTAGCCTAATGGTTAAGGTTTAAATGTTTCAAATGTGTTTGGCACTATGCTCTTGTTTGATTTATGGTCTACATATCAAATCTCATGATCCGTATCAATCAACAAAACTGACAGAATGAGGATGACTTGAGAACCTTGGACCTTGGTCTAGGTTTTATGCAAAGTTATAACAAAACAATGAACATTTCGTTACATTACACATTTTCTCATCGAACAACTACAATTCCTCTCGGTTTGATCATATAGTGGCCATTTTCGAATTGATTTATTATTAGCAATTTTATAATGCAGAAAGAGCAAAAGACCATTGGAATTAATCAACTTTCAAGTACATTTTTGTTATCTGCATTTAATCTTGTAGTTGTGTTAGCTTCATGCTCAACAGCTCAAAAGTCAAGATTCTATTCTAATGATTTATTTTAACAACTTAGACCGTACCATGGTACCATTGGCAATGACTAAACGAGAGAATGTGTATTTTTGTGTCCATATATATATTCATAATTTAAATGGTTTTATCAAAATGATTTTGGTGAGATTTCAATGTTATATGGTAAGATATAGCTCATAGGATCTTGCTCCAGTAGTTTTGACTCATAACATAGTATTTTTACTGGTTCTTAAAAAGGAGGATCATGAAATTGTCACTATCAAGTTTCAATACAAAGTTGCAAGTCCCATGTGATTTCTTATTGATATTGCTAATGAAATCTGTAAAGAGTTTTCTCTCATGCACTCTGGTTTGGTTTCTCAACAGGCTGTGATCTTTTCTTCCAGAACATGAAATGAAGAGATCTTCCTTCAAGCATCTTCTCAATCTCCTCCATTGGCATTCCTTTTGTCTCAGGAACACACACCACAACAAAGAGAAGAGCAATGACTGAGATCACTCCAAACAGGAGAAAAGTCCAAGAAGTCCCAATAGCTTCAGTCAAAGACAAGAAAGATTGAGCCACGATCAAATTCGATATCCAATTCGCAGTTGCAGCTATTCCTCCACAGATTCCTCTGAATCTCAATGGATAAATCTCTGAGTTAACTATCCATGGAACAGTCCCCATCCCCGGAGAGAAGAAAATGATATAAAGTCCCAATCCAAGAAGAGCAAACCAACCAAAATTACTAGGACATCCTCTTGTGTACCAAAGCCGGTTTTCGTTAAGACATAGGTCCTTAACCGAATCATTAGAGACCCAACAAGCCCCAGGACGTTCCTGCATTCATATCATATAAAAAATAATATGGAAGTTCAGTTCGAAAATAATAATAATAATAATAATATTGAAATTCAAATTTAAAAAAAAAAAAACATTTTCGGGGTTTCGGAGTCTTTACCTTTCCTTTGGGAGATGAACAAAACCCACAAGAAGCTGAAGAAGCTTTCAAACAAGTCATACAATCCCAAGTCTGTGCTTTCACAGATGAGTTGTAATCCGGACAAGTAGCATTACCGAACCTTTGTGTCTCGAGGGAGCTAACCGCAGGAGCATGAGTAGTTGCTTCATAGAAAACACCAGTTAGCAATCCAAGAGAGACAATGACTCCAAAAAGACTAATGATCAAAAGCTTTTTCCTTCCGGTTCTATCGATGAAGTAGATGCTAATGATGGAACCAAATGCGTTGAGTCCTGCGGTAACTAGAGACAAGAGAATAGCTGTTCTGTTCGAAGCAAAACCGGCCAGCTGGAAAATGGTTGGACTGTAATACATAACAGTGTTGATACCAACGAACTGTTGAAACACTTGGAGACCAACACCAGCTATTAGTCCTCGTCTAACCGTTTTGGTTTTGCATAGTTTGATCATGTTGATTTTCTCTGAAGATCCTTCTTCTAGTATCTCTGATTCAACTGAGTCCTTTAGTGCTCCAATCTCTTTTTCTACATCTTCTGCTGAGTATATTCTTCTCATGATTGCTTTTGCCTCTTCTTCTCTTCCCTGTTTATATTAGGATGGAGAAAATAAAAATGTTTATGAATACATTCTTCTCATATAAACCAGACCGAATCGAACCAAAAATTGTAAACTGTAAATAAGCGTAAAACGGTTAAAATATTTTAGAGAAATGATACCAAACTAGTCCATTGTAAGATTGAGAAATATCTTCAAGTAACACTAAATCATGTTTTATAATAAAATTAGTGTATAATGTTAAAAATTCTCAGTGTATTAAAGATAGAAACAAGTATCTATTTACTATTTAAATTCAGAGTTTAGTGATTAGAGTTTATAGTTATTATTTAAGGGATGTGAGAAAATTTTGGTTTAGAAGTTGAAGTAATTTTTTTTCCCTTGTCAAATGAATTGTTATTTTGCGAAATTTTATCACTGAATGTTATTTTTAAAATAAGCTTTAAATGTTATTTTGGAGATTTGTCTTTTGGGTATTGCCATATTAGTCACTAGTTTTCTCTAAAGTTGTGTTTCATATTGAGCACATTCAATCATTCATATATACCTTGCGGTATAACCAGCGAGGCGATTCAGGGAGTGTAAACATTAAGATGAACTGCAAAAGAGCTGGAACTCCCGCGATTCCGAGCATCCACCTCCATGTTCCCTTCACCTATAACAATGAGAGAAACAAAACATTAGTAACTTCAGATTAAGCTAAAATGATAGATTGTTTTTTAGTTATGACTTACATCTGTGAAGGCTAAGTTAATGAGGTAAGACAAGAATTGTCCTCCGGTAATAAGAAACCC
This sequence comes from Moricandia arvensis, assembly GCA_905132765.1. Lineage (NCBI taxonomy): Eukaryota > Viridiplantae > Streptophyta > Magnoliopsida > Brassicales > Brassicaceae > Moricandia > Moricandia arvensis. The sequence goes on from CAJHQP010000714.1 coordinate 67,150, forward strand.
ATTGGTACTGACCAAAGCTCCTCTGATCTTAGCTGGAGAAGCTTCTGAGATGTAGAGAGGTGCGGTCATCGAGGCCATCCCGACCCCAAGTCCCACGAAAACACGGCCAATGACAATGAGGGATGGGTTAGGAGCAGCAGCCATAATGATAGCTCCTATTAGGAAGAGGAAATCCGCCATGAGGATGGCGCTTCTCCTCCCGAATTTGTCATTGGCCCAACCTCCAATGGCGGCTCCAACGATGGCTCCAGCAACAGCCATGCTCACTATCATCTCCTGTTCTCAAATTTTTTTACTTGGAGCTTAGTGTTTGTTTGTAACGTTTGGGTGGTTAGTTAGGTGATTCTTAACGGTAAAAAGTACCAAACGACATGATGTGTACAACAGCATGCGTAAAACAACAGAATCGAAATTCTTTATGCTTGTCCAAAATTTCTGAATTTTTTCCCTTAAACTTTTAAAATTTTCTCCATAATGATTATAACCAGGGGCGACACTACGTTAGGTAAGAGAGGGGCAGCTGCCCACCATAGATTTTTAAAATTAGTGTATTGATTTTTAATAATGGCCCTGTTACTAATCCAAATTTATAAATGTTTTTAGCAGTGTTCTATATCTCTATCCCGGATAAAAATTATTTTTAGATTCTCCACTGATTAGACCTAAAGTTATTAAGGTTTCTTTAAATTGACAGGTTGACACTATGGTCTCTGTGTTGCTTTGGCAGTACAAATACAATTTAATTACCACAACAATCTTGTTAAAATAGTTCCTAGAAAACAATCATAATTAAACACTTTTTGTGGATTCTAATTAAAAAGAAAACAAACATATAAGAACCTGTAACCAAGTTTCTCGGTCAACAGTCTTGAAATCTTCTCTGATATAAAGCAGAGCTCCTGATATAACACCTGCATGTATATAAAAAGTCCCATCAAACTAGAACAACATGTATATATAGATGAGTGAATCTGCAGATAACAGATTAAGAAACTTGCCAGTATCGTAGCCAAAGAGAAGACCACCGATTCCAGCTGAGAAAGCAAGACGAAGAACATAAGGGTTCTTCCATGTTAGAGAAAAACATTCTCTGAAAGCTGATTCATCTACTCCTCCATGTATTCCTCCTTCCATTCTCTCTCTTTTTTTTATAAATTTTATTTTGTGTGTCTAAGTTTTAGTTTAAAGTGTTTGTTGAATGAGACTGAACAACAAATATAAAGAGCGAGTTTCTCTGTTGTCGTCTGTTTTTTGTATTTTTCCTTTTTGCTGAGAAAGTGAGAAAATGATAAGTGGTTATTATTCAATTAAGTATATGGTCCAAAACTCTCGTGCTAGAAAAATCCAGTTTACTTGTCAAAATTTTCTTGATTTCTTTGTTTCCACTGTATTTACTTATATATATTATGTTATATTTATTTACCATACACAATATTTATTTATACACAATGTGTTCTAGGCTATAGTATAGTTTACCTGATACCAAGTTCTAGGCTATAGTATAGTTTTTGCTAATTTTTACTTTCCAAGAAAACACATGTATATTTAAAAAAACGTACAATACCATAGTTACAAGTTTTTTGATGTTTAATTAACTTTGATTGCCCCCTCTAACTTATTAGTATATATTTACACTTATTATAAAACAATATAATTATATTTATCAACTCTTTAAATTAATAGAACGTTTCTAACAACACATATGATAGACTCAATTAACAATGGTTGGGCATACATATAATTGAGTTATATGTTTTGATCAGTTTGTTGTGAGTAAGCAACCTTTGGTCAAAGATCATTGTCATCTTGTTTAGACAAAATTAACACGGAAAAGGATATGCTGGACCGAATTGAAGAGTGTACATGATTAGTCATTTATATAAATAGAAATATCTTAATAAGTTGAAAATTTGGATTATCTTAGCTTAATCATGCATGCTTAGAATTTTAAAAGTAAGTTATAATGTGCATTTAAATCAAATGAGTGATGTGACTGGCCGAGTTGGAAGACAAACTATGATCACATGCTCGTCTAGTCCATTGTCGACCATGATTTATTACTATCTAGTCAAGATATGGAAAAAAATAGGGGAATATTATTATATGAGTCTACTAAATAGTTGAGTAATTTGACAACTGACATCATATTTTTCCCGAATATTATAGCCTCACTAATCCAGACTTTTCTTTGCTTAATTGTTTATAGGTCATGTTTGAAAATATGCTATACGAGACTACCAGTCGTCTACACCACGTAAGAATTTTCTGCATTGGAATATATTCCTATAAACGTATATTTTTTAACACTGTTTAAGTATGACTTTATAATCTATGCGAAACATTAAATAAACGGATAATACTTTTATTTGGTTTATAATGATTTATGTTTTATTGGATCATGAGTCAGTCCTATAAAATTTATTCTTAACAAATTTTCTGATATAAAAATATTAATGAATTCATATTCAAATCACTTGACTGAGAAATTTCCACCTGTATAGTTTAATTTAAATTTTTTTATTTACTTTTTATGGATAAAGTTTTTTTCATTTGAAGAGAAAGGGAATTACCCTTTGAAAAAACAGTGGGAAATTATTCTAACAAGCAAAAGAAAACCTTTATAATCATTTTTTTGTTTTAAAATGTTGATACATTAATTTCACTCCAAGAATAACTAATGCAATATTTTCTTCTTGTTTACTTTGAAGAATATAAGCATATACATATTCTTCTTTTTTTTTTTGGTAAAATACATATTCTTCTTTGTTAAATGTGTTACAACATCTTCAGTGGTGTACTTAAGAAACAAATTTCATGATTAAAATAAATAATAATAATAAGAAGTGAGAGACAAAAAAATTATTAAATGAAAAACTGAGAAAAAATTATGAAATTGTTTGAGACATTTTCCAATCATGCATTGTTTTGATTCTTTTAAAATTCGTTTGAGAAAATCTTTGTAGTTATCATAGATGGGAATGCTCTTATGTAGTTTCTGCCCATCTACATCTAAAATTTTATATCACCACCAAAGTGACAAAATACTAACGTGACCAAAACTGGTGACATGAAAACATTCAAGAAAACAGTCAAACACACGAGTATCTTAAGAGGCCCAACTGAGAGGTATTAACTGGGCCCAACAGAGAGGTATTAACCGGGCCCAACAGAGAGGTATTAACCGGGCCCAACAGAGAGGTATTAACTGGGCCCAACAGAGAGGTATTAACTGGGCCCAACAATAACCCCACTACAAGAAAACCTAGAGGCGTTATATACATTCGACCATCCTCGTCCGCCTCACTCACTAGTTCATCTTCAAGTCCGCCCTTGCAGCTCAGGTATGTTCTTCTTCTTCCACTTCCCTCGTTATAGTCTTTCTTACAACTCCTGTTAGGTTTGTTTTGATCTCAAAGTTTGTATCTTTCTAATAGTATCTGATTCTAAATTCGAAATTTACGTATTTATCAAACATAACCTTGTTGTTGAATTACAAACCCTAGATCAATCTTACTGTCTTCTTCCTGTTCTGAACTAATGTCTTAATGAATCTCCGTTTCGGTTTTTTTTTACCAACATGAAGTTTCATGTTCTGATCTTTTCGATCTGCTTTATAATCAGTGAAAAAAGGCTCGAGCTTTATAAACAATGGCTGCTTTCCCAAACCTTAACTCTGATTCTGGATTGAAGAAGCTCGATGAGCATCTCCTCACTCGCAGTTACATTACTGGGTAAGATTATAATAAGATTAGATCTTAAAGTCTCTTACCTTTTTGGAAACTACAAGAGTAACAAGTAGCTTCGTTTGTGTTTGTTTTACAGGTACCAGGCATCAAAGGATGATATCACTGTCTTTGCTGCTCTTGCAAAACCACCATCTTCACAGTATGTCAACGCTTCTCGTTGGTACAAACACATCGATGCCCTCTTGAGAATCTCGTAAGCTCCATCATTGATTCCCACTTATTTATGGATTATCAATTGTTTGGATTCATCTAATGTTTGCTTCTTTATTGTTCAGTGGTGTCTCTGCTGAAGGAAGTGGTGTCATTGTTGAGGGATCAGCCCCAATCGCTGAAGAGGCTGTTGCTACTCCCCCTGCAGCTGATTCTAAGGTACTCTCAGATTGTTTCTATTTGTGATTGTGAATCCTTAAGCCTAATGAGAATGTGTAATTTGTAGGATGCTGTTGATGAGGAAGATGATGATGATGTTGACCTTTTCGGAGAGGAGACCGAAGAGGAGAAGAAAGCTGCTGAAGAGAGAGCTGCTTCCGTAAAGGCATCTACAAAGAAGAAGGAATGTAAGTTTCAGGTTTTGTCTTTACACTTTTAGTATTAATATGTTTTTATGTCTTGGATTCTAATTTGTTTTTTGTTTTTTTCGTCTTGTTAGCTGGAAAGTCATCAGTTTTGATTGATATCAAGCCATGGGATGATGAGACTGACATGAAGAAGCTAGAGGAAGCTGTGAGATCCATCCAGATGGAAGGATTATTTTGGGGAGCGTCAAAGCTTGTCCCTGTTGGTTACGGTATCAAGAAGTTGCAGATTATGTGCACTATTGTTGATGACCTTGTCTCTGTTGACACCATGATTGAAGAGCAGCTCACCGTCGAACCCATCAATGAGTTTGTCCAGAGCTGCGACATTGTTGCCTTCAACAAAATCTGTGAGTTTTCACGAGTCGATTCTCAACTTTTTTGAAACTATTGAGTTTTGTATGTAACTGACTCTTTTTGTTGGATTGAACCATGATGCAGGAGGAGGATGGATAAATGAGCTCAAGGATGGCCTTTTGTGTTTTGCTCTGTTTTGATTGTTTGAGTTTCATATGTTTCTTGACTTTTGTTTTGATGATATTTGAATAATTATGAGGCTTATGCCATACAGTGTTGCTTTATATCTCAAATATGAGTCCAATTGATTAAACCAGTAATTTACCTTTGAGGAGTGGTGGTTTGAACAAATAAAATGTTTCATATTGCCCTATGATTTGTGTCCCTTGCGGTATTTCTCCAATTAGCTGACTATCTAAGGCAGATATGTAGGCCAGAAACGATAGTCTCTTATGGAACTTCCCCATTGAATTTGTTCTTTGACAGGTCAAGTGACTCGAGCTCTGTCACTTTAGCCTAAGACATCGGGATATGTCATGATTTGAGTTTGTGACATTGTTGCCTTCAACAAGATTTGAGTTTCCTAAATTTGTGTATCATGCTATGGCTTTTGCACGAGTTTTCATTTTCAAATGAAGAACTACAATTCGGAATTTAAATTTCAGCTTTCCTTTTCATATATAAGTCGAATTTGCTATACTATATAGTAGATAATATATGTTAACAACATAAAGATGATGCTACGAAGACGTTGTCAAACAACCCTCGGTCAAGGAAGAAGGAAGAAGAAGCCAAGTTGAAAGAGTGATCTATGAAAAAGAGAGAATCATTTGTAGTATATAGTACTGAATATTCAATGGAATATCTTCAAAAAAAAAAAATTTTGCTCAAAACTTTAACTTGAGAAAAAAAAGTGATACTCATAAGAAAGATTTGTGAACTCTTGCATTAAGATTCAATATCAGAATCAGAAGAGAGATAATCATCTGCCTTAAGACTTGGAACAGAATCATCATCAGATTCACCTAACGACTCTTGCTTCTTACTAATTGCTGCTTCCTCCATCAAACTATCCTTAGCCGCTAAACCCTCTCCCTCTTGAGTCTCACTCACTACTTCTCTATAACCTTCTTTGGGAGGAACCATATCATCATCTCTGTCTGCAACATGTCCTAGAGATTCCTTAGTTGATTCAGGAACCTTCATAAGCACATCAGCTTGTTGAACATTCACTGATCCAACAATATCAGTATGATCTTGGACACTCAGAGATACCACGTTCCCATGTTTCAATCTTTTGGTCTCTGGGAGAGGTAATGTCGTGTCTATACTTCTCTGAATCTCGCTGTTAGAGGGAACATCCACGTTTGCTGGCCATACGTTGGATAGAGCATCACCGTGGCGAGCCAGAGAATTGCTTTGAGGGAATTGGCTGCTCAATGATGGGAGACCGTCAAGTGGAAGTGCCCTTGGATGTATGACAACTTCAAGAGACATGAGAGCGTGAGCACAGAACTCAGCAACTTTCATCTCTGCCTGAAACGTACCTGTTCAAAGTCACAGTACATGCATCAAATACTTCAACAGTCTCTGGCTTTTAAAGCTTTAGTGTAATTCATGCCAACAACTTTAGTTACCTCTTTGGAAAAGCTCAAGTCCTTCAGCTAAAAATGCAGGGCGTACTCGTGATGGAGAAATTAGAGATGCCAAAAAGGCACGGAGTGCTGCAAGCTTAAACTCAACAAGATCAGTAGACGACTTATTGGGTAAGTAGTGGTAGGTTTCAGCATTGGCACATGTCCCTTCACAAGCATTTGTTGCTGTGGTCATTAGAAGACTATCGACACGTTCTCTACAGCCATCCGATACTAATGCACCACCCTGAAAACCAAAAGAAAAGAAGAATATTTGATTCAAGTAACTAAACTACAGAGTCTGACTTCATACTTAACTATCAACAGTAATAAGTCAAAAGAGCTCACTATGGTGAGAAGAGTTTCTAGTGCCTCAAGAGCTGCTATCTTTAAAGAAATCGGGCTACTCGAGTGATTGTGAGGGACTCCCACTTCCACAGCAGAGTGCTCTGCCTCAATCCTGGAACTAGATGAATGCTTCCTTTTTTTACTGCAACCCTTAAGAAGTGCACCGTTTGTAAGCGATGGGGTTTTGCTAGATACCGCATCACATCCTTCTAAACTAGCAGTGTTTAGATCCACAGAGGCATTAGAGACAACTTCCTTTGCCAGTTGCATTGCCATTCCTGGTCAGAGAACTATGTTAGAACAAAGGAACTTTATTTTCATCACCTCAAGCTAATAAAAATGCAAAGCAAAGGGAAGATCTTGCGAAAAGTTACCTACACCCATGGATTTGAGCAAGGTTTTGGTGATTGAGTAGAGCTTTATCCTCAATTCTGGCAATGAACATTTCGAGAAGTAACTACTAACAAGTCTCACCACAGATGCAGCATATGGTAAAAGTTGGCTGCAAAATGAATCAACATAAGGATGTTGTTTAGTTCCGACCGCATAGAAACGTGTAGTAACAATCCATTATTTTCAAAGAAAAGTCAGCGTCAAACTGCTTTCAACCAAGACATAAACTACTAAAGGAACAACTCCTATCAGCGTCAATGAATGAAGGTTAGGTTTCAGTTGAAACATAATCTTTAATGTGCACATATATATAGTTTTGGTCAATGGAGGTAACAACAAACCAGGTTATAGAGAATGAAAAAGAGACCGGTTTACCTGCGTATGCACTTAATAGTAGCGCGCAAGAGTTCCAGAGCCGAAGAATGCAAAGTCGGAAGTTCTGCACAAACCAGTTCTTGTTGGATCCCTGTCATGAAAGGTGACATGGATCGTGGTAGAGAGCCATTCACCGCCAGCACTCGCTCAACGAGGGATAATAATGAGGCAACTGGAATATTAAGCTGAAGGTTGAGAGAAAGAACATCAGCATCTCTCAGAAGCTAACTGCATGTTTGTATTACATAGTAGCACACATCAAGAGAGAAGTAAGGAGTTGAAACTTGTAAGCTCACACTACCTTGGATTTGTACGAGCTAGTTAGCATCATTGAGCTGCAGAACATAAGTGCAGAAACTCTGGATACAATCAACTGCTCAGAGTTCCATGAAGCATCATCCAAAGCCCCATCTTGACCACCCAAAGGCAGAGGAGAGTCTTTTCCAGGAGGAGCCAATCTCTGGATTGCTTTTTTCCTATTGTTTCTGCAATACAATGTCACAGTGTTCTATCAGGGAAACTATATCCGCACACAAACAAACAATAAAAGGAACAATGGAAAGTAACAAATTACCATCTTCTAAACCTTGGAAAAGGTTATTTAAATGTACGTTTATAGATATCAACACCTTCTGCATCATCAAGAACCAGCTACCTGCGTCGCCTTTATTAGCTTTGGGGAGCAATGCTAGAAAGTGGGCAAGTTTCTGAAGGTTGAGATAGAAGGAAATAAGTGGACAACGTTAATATTTCCTTTGTTGATGGAAAACATGAATTAGAGATTGTATAGAACCATGAATACCTTCAACATATTAGAACTGGTTTTCGCAGAAAATATTTTGGAGGCAATAACGGCTTCAACCTGCAAGGAATATCATTTCAAGTAGACGCAATAAACAATGATAACAATATCAAACCACCAGAGATTTTACAAATAATTATGTTACCAACTAGTCATAATATATATCATAATCACCCGAGGTTTTACAGATAATGATGTTAACACCTAGACATATGTGGGTGTATACATGTTGTCATGTATCTATCGAAATATTAGATAGATAGAAAATAGATTTGAAAAGCGAAGAGAGCTGACCATGTCATAACTATTATGGAAGGCAGCAGGAAACAAGATAACAATTGTACTCAGCAGATTCACAATGCTTTCCTGCATATCCAACACCAATCAAAAGACTCAAATTGAGGATTCTACCAATGACATGATCAGAACTAACGTTTGCAAGACCTTAAATATGACACTTACCCATAGTGCTTCTGAAGAATCTTCCTCCAATAGCTTAATAACCGGCAGGATTACTTTCGAAGCGTGTGAAACTGCATCTTTCTTCGTATTCGTGAATCTACACAGCCTGATTCCAATTAAAAAGAACAACACAAGGTTAACGTAGAACACAAACAAACAATATATAAAAATGGTATAACCAATCTGATGGACATAGCTTTTCCACAGACCTTGTAAGGAGATCAGAGATTGAAGTACATGAAGCTACTCGAACAATTCTAGAACTTGTTGGGTTCTGCGTAAAACAAATACAAAAACCATTCACTCTCTCATAATAACTGGTCAGAGCCAACACAACCCAATGAAACATTGGCCTTGGTCCGCAAAACTTTTAGAAAATATTTCTTTTACATAGGCATAAGCTTCCAAATTAAAAAAAAAAAATTCTTGAGAAATGTTTCGAGCCCCCAGAATCTCAGACCCCAGACCTTGTAAGTGGTACACGACTGAACACAAACAGAGCAAGCCATATACACATACCTTAATATGTGACAGTAAGCTGTTAAACCAAACAGAGTAAGAACTGTAGAAACGATCTGAGCTGCATTCTTGGCAAGTTACTCCCATCAAAACGATACCCACCCAGCATTTATCTGGCTAACATCAATAAAACCAAAGTCAAAACTCATTTTAAACAAAAAAGTCAATACCTTTCTCTTTCAATTACTATTTAAGACAAGAGTTTTTGTACCATGTCTGAAGAAACCAGAGCCAACAACCTCTCAACCCATTCATCAACGGCTGATTTCGAAGGCTTAGCTTGAAGCTTCTTCTGGTCAATTGAAGTTGAAGGAGACTCGGATAACAGCTTGTGGGTGGAGATGGTTGAAACAACTTTGGAGAGTGATTGAAAGTTGACTAGAGGCTGCTTCTCGTTTGGAATGTACTCGGAGAGAAGGTTTCTGAGAATCTTAGGCTTTAGTCTTGAGTCGCACATGTCGTCGAAACGCTCAAAAGACGCCATTGAAGCTCTCAGGGGAGAGAGAGAGAGAGAGAGAGGTTTAGGGTTTTAGAAACGAAGCTTAAATTTGCAGTCCGGGGCCCTAAACTCTAACAAATTTGCAAAATAAAACTGAATATTATTATAAATGCAAAACAGCTCCTAACTATAACTAAAAAGGTTAACTAGGCCCATAAACGTTGTTGTGTAAACAGAAACTAAAAGTCCGGTCCTGAGGACATACGTATGAAACATTGGGATACAGTCTTTTTCTCTTTTGGAACTGATTAGAGAACAACATTAGGGGTTTTATGGATTCTGTGATTTTCAGTCAAAATATTATTTGTGCCAACAGAATAGGCCTTATTCTGTTACAGTTTAATTGAAATAGTTGGTGGGCTGCATGAAAAGGGATGAAGCCCAAGTTACAAGGTTTTTGTTGTATAACACACATTTGGTGGTTACGGATTAAAAACCTTCATTTGGCCCTTTCTACACTGACTTGAAAAGGATACAGGTCTTCGTAGTCACGACCATATACTTTTTTTTAGGGCTGAATAATTATGTAATTACAAAAAATATTACAGACTAATAACTATGGATAGCAGCATTGCTAAATAGCAAATTACTGAAATTAATAGGACTAGAAATATCACAACTAATAAAATATAAAAAGTTCCAAGCTACTTTTATAGCTTTTGATATAGCAAATTCATATTAATTTACACTTTTAATTTTATTAACAATTAGGAAAATTAATAGAGGTAAGAAACTTATATCAGATTTTTCAGCATTAATAATGTGTAAATAGAACCATCAACTGTTCAAGGTGATCAACTCAGATGTAAATACTCATACAAATATATCATTATTTAATATTTTATTTTTTGTAATAGTGCCAACATTAAAAAAAAAGAATTTTCAATTGTTATTTTCCTGCATAAATAAGCATGGCAACCTATTAAAAACTTTTGTAATCAGGAAAGGTCTTAATGCACCCAATTTTTTTATTTGGTTGTGAAATAAAAACCAATAAAAACACTTTTGATAGTAAGATATTCTAAAAAGTATTCAGAAATATAATAATAATATTTAAATTCAATTAGATTAGAACACTTCTTATGCAAATACTTAAAATAATATTTTGAAACTATAAATAAAAATATACGAATTGTATGAATATCACAAAAGTTGATAAACTCTTGCAAAAATAACTCCTTTACATACTTGTTTTCCATCTCTACATACTTGCACTAGGTGTATTCTTATGAAATAAAACTGAACCAGTCATGAATATAGAAATGGGATTAGTGTTTTGATTTTTTTTTTTTTTTAAATAATCCGCTTTCATTGTGTGAGATATCCCGTTGGACATGTTTGGAATCATTTCGAATTAATGGTCGGTATGATTATATTCCAGTGGAAACTATAAAAGGTGAGAAAGTTGAATCAACTTCTATTAAAACAAAGCACCAACCCATATCGGACATCACTCACTTGATTATTACAAGAAAACTAAAAAACACCATAATCGCTTTATGGTGAAAAAACATCAAGGGCATGCACTTGCAGCTTCCGTATAACAAAAAAAAGAAACTTCTGTAAAAACAAAGCATCGACCCATAACTGACATCAAATATTACTAACTTGACTAGTACAAGAAAAAGAAAAAAAAACACCATTCTTCAGTCGCTTGGTAGTGAAAGAACATCAAGGGCACTTGCAGCTTCCGTATAACATGAAAGAGACTTGTTTATTGGCCATCAAGAAACAAGAGGTCGCCGGAAATACCTCAAGAGTATCCATCGCATGGACAGTGCTAAGACGATCTTCTTCAGGTGCTGTATCTTCCTCAAGAATCATTTCTAGGGTTGTGGCAGAGATGAGGCGGCGTGGTCGTGAGGCCGTAGCACGGTGAGGGGTCACGGCAGAGAATGGAGTCAAAGGTTGAGGTGAAATGGTATTTTGGGTATCAGCCATTTTTATCAATGAGTTTTGTGTTCCTTGTGCTGAACTAAAGAGTTAGGGTTTAGAAGTGGAAGTTTTTTTTGTTTTGTTTTGGGGTGTTGTATTGTTGAATTGGAAGATTGGTTGCTCTATGTTTATATAGGAGTTGCATGGACCATATTATCCTCTATTTTTTGGACACAATAACAACTTTATGAATTAATGCAAGTTTTGGACATAATCAAAGAGTTTTCAAAACTCAGCTAGCTTCTTCATTCTTCTTTCTTCCAAATTCCAAAAGGTAAGTCTTATCATTTTTGAGATAAGATGTCATTCTTGCTGCAACGTGTTTACATTTTGTTCTTTTCATCGCTTGTATATTAGCCTTTGTGGTTAAAAATAATATTTTATTTTTAAAATAAATATCATTATTTGGCATATAATTAATTTGTATATATACATATACTACTTTTGAGTTCATTTGTATATTTAGTTTTTGTGTAGCTATAATATATATAAAACGTCATAATAAGTGTCGTATTTGGACGGTGCTATAGGCAATGCAAATCAATGGTAACCTAACCTATTGAATTTTTGATTAGGATTAGAATGATCTAACTGTTCAGTGTAGAAACAAAATATGTTACGACTGAATTATATACTCTTACGTACGAGCTTTGAGTCTCCATAATTATTGAAGAAACCACGTAAACTTAAACAAGAGGCCGATGGCTAGAACACAACGTTTGCTCTTTTTACGCTTTTAATGTGGTCTCATTTTCAGATTATATTTTGTGGGCAAGTGACCCTACAGATATATGAAAGATAAAGCAGAATTTTGGTGGTTTCTGCAAAATCTATGCATGGATGTGTGCAAAATTTAATGGGAAAAGGCGCTTAAACTGTCTCTTTTTGTTTGCCGGTGGAGTGTGTCGTGGCTCTGACGGCAAATGTGAAGAATGGCGTGTCTCTAACATTGAAGGGTTTTGGCTTTCTCTTCCTTTATGAGATAAGGCTACGTACACATATACGTATATATCCAGATACATGCATATGAAAATTTGAAACCCAATAATAGAATTAAGCTCAAGTATATATCAGATAGATAGATAGATATTCATGTGCTAGCAGATGGTGCTCAAAACCATACTATCTTGTTCCTGGTTCGTTATGCTTTTCAGGTCACAATCTATGCCATTTGGCATGAGAGAAATGCAAGACGGATGGGAGAGCATCCCAATCTTTCATCTCGTATACTTAGCTCCCTGGACAAACAAATCAGAAACAAGATCACAGTCCTACAAGGTACTTGGCGGAATAAATATAAAAAAGCTATAGAAGTGTGGTTTGGCAGTCGATGATCCAGCTCTACTCATCCTTTTGATTTAGTTCTGCTTATAAATGTTCCCATTGTAATCTAGCTCTCAATCTATAGACGCATTCATTGTAAAAAAGGTTCTTTCGGATGAATAAATTTAACATTTCATTCAAAAAAAAATATATCAGATAGATATGGGCGTGGTCCTAACTCCACACTGACCTATTATTAACATGGATAAAGTCTAAGAACTAACCTGCTCCCACATAAATTAAAGATTATTGTCCCCTAAAGTGAATTTGTACTTACTGATAAACCGAACCTATCTAGTAAATTAGCAGAAATATTGCTCATGTATGCTCATTGACTGAAAAGAAGTATTCCTAGATTTAATATAAAAACATTAATATGTTCTCGTTCTAATCCAAAACAAGGTTTCTTTTGTCATGATACAATAAAAATAAATTAAAATGGTTCATAATCTCAAACTTGCGGTGCATAGTCTAGAAAGGTGATATGTCATAAGAATACAACATAGCACTACATGGTAAACAATCGATTTTAATTGGTGTCAAAATTACGTGGAAAGTAAGAAAGGCAGAATGAAGAAAAGTGATCCCCACAAACTTAGAGCACCATCGTTGCTTATTTTTCTTCTTTTCTTTTTTTTTGATTTTGTTTTTAAAAAAAAATTAAAATGAACCATTCACGGATCGCCACGTATCAGTGGGACCCGTAAACAGTACAAAAACCATTGCTTATTTAAGAACAATAAGCAATGTTGCTTGTCTTGGTTTTAGTGTTTTTGTAAGAACCAAGGGTAAGCACCCTTGGTTGATCATGCTCTTAATTATCTATAGGGATGTATGTCCACTTCAGTAGTTTGGAACAATCTACTTAGGGATGATCATCCAAATCAATGGCCTACATTAGTGTTCCGAGTTCTTAGAGTAATATGGAAGAGGACTAACCCACTTAGAGATCCTACCACGTTCTCCTGAAAGCAAAACTAACTATGAGAAAAATAGCAGTCTCTTTAATATCGGTAAGAAAAGAAAAAGGTGATGAAATTATTTGTTATACTCGTCATGCTTAATTACGCTCTAATTATGGAAGAATAGGCTGATGGCTATGTTACAATGTTTACACTTTTACGCTTTTAATGTTGTTTCATTTCTGGAATTATATGTTGTGGCTTGTGGGTAAGGGATCCTCCAAATTTAGAAAACACAAAGAAGAATTTTGGTGGGTTCTGCAAAACCTTTGTTTCCATTAGGGCAAAAATTGATTGCACAAAAGCTTTAAACTCTTTTTTTTTTTTCTTGTGGCGGTGGATATTGTGCATGGCGTGTCTCTGACGGCAAACATGTCATGAGCGAGGTTCGTCAATAACAGTGATTGCTTTTGGCCTTCATTGCCGCATTGAGATAAGGCTCCCACAAAAGTACGTATATATCCAACAAATATACTAATTAGGGTTGAAGCATGCATTGAAAACCAAAATAAAGTTAAGCTCAAGCATATATCAGCAGATAGATATGGCGTGGTCCTTAGATAATACAGGGCGTTACTCGTGGATATATGATGAACGACCCACAATATCTTATCATATCACCTTTCCCTGTTTGTAGTCTTTCCAAAATTTAACGCATAAGACCGTATAGATCCGTTATCCATCTATGTATATATGATATATCAGCATCTGCATGATAGATATGGTAATAATATCCATCATAAGATTAACATGAATTTTGGGATAAAGTGGCTCAAAAAGGTTGAGTTCCCAGCTAACATGTCATTACCAGTGAAAGAAAGATAAATTAGATTGTCGGTCTTAAACCATGGTTCAAGTGAAGTTGAACCAAATGGTCTCCATGGTCACTCACTGTTGCACTTTTGTGCAGGATCTGATTCGACTGTGTCTGACTTATAACAAAGCAGATATGCATGATGTCTAACACTAGGTCAAGATTCACATCTTTCCTACACTAAGTAATGAGAGTGTGTAGTCTTCACTAAATAACCAGATATGTTGAAGGACCAAGTCCTAGATTTTTGTTTTTGTTTTGTATAGATTATAAAGTTTTTTTTTAATAACTCTTGAGGCCCTTGACTTAATATGGATAGTAGATCATGACTGTCTTCGGAAATGATTTAGAATGTATATCATTGCCATAGAGTTTGAAGTTCACATTGTCACTTTGATTATCTTTATCATGTTCATAATATTCACCAGACAACATTTCATTAGCTTGGCCACTTCGATGCGGGTTAATCGATTTATCCTCCTTATTTTCATTTTCAGAATCTAATTTGTACCTCTGATTCTTCAGAGATTATTAATCTTTTGTAGAATCAGATCCCTCTCTGTCCCAATTGACAGTTCTTCCTGAATGTGGAACCCCACTTTCCAGATATAAGAATAAACTTTTACTTTTAAATTTTAACTGAGGCGAAATAATATATTTGCAACATCCCGATTTTTGATAGACGATGATGTGTTTAATATAATTGATTTGGCTACCTATGTCACTAAAATTCACTTATTTTTCGCCATGTGAGTGAGGCCAAAGCACGAAAAATATCATATGGTGATTGCAAGGTCAGTAAACATGATTCTGAGTTTTCGAAAAATTAACGCACAATCCATCAAACATAATGAGACCCACATACCAAAAAAACGGGCGTGGAAAGCACATTAACCATAGGTGGTCGGAGTGTTATAATATTACTCTATTTTTAGATTATTTTAGAGTAAATAGGTGAAAACTATTTTTAGCTTAATTAAACAAAAGTGGAATAATTGGGCAATCTTTTTAACTTCATATTGTTATCGCGAGTGATGCTATATAGTCACAACCTATTTAGATTTTTTGATACAACTGGCCGGTCTTGCCAACCATTAGTGTCGGTTCGGATAAGGCTCGTGGCTCCTTGATATACTTACTTCTAACGGCTTCTCCATATCACCAAAAGCCAAAATAAAATTTTATATTGACTATGTTAGCGTCTTCTTCTTTTCTTTTTTTGTCAAAGAAGTACGTTAGCTTTAATATAAGATTCCTCTTACAAATTATTCCAACTATGATAGGACAAACGAACTACCACTATATAGTATAATTTTTGGGAGCAAACAAATTATATACTACTTCTGTTTCTTTTTACTTTTTGTTTTAGATTTTTACGTATAAATTAAAAAAATTATATATTTTCAAAATAAAAATATTATTATTATAAATTTAATTACATTTCAACCAATCAAAAATAAAATATTATATAAATTAATAAATTTTACATTAAAATTATAAAATAATATTTATTTTAAAATAAAAATTATACTTTATAAGACATATAAATTGAAACGGAGGTACTATTAAAGAAAACTTACTCAAAGTAAATTTAAAAACCTTCCTCGGACCAATCAGAAACTTAATCGAGAGATGGCTTCTCGAGCAACACCGTCGCGATCGGCACCGTCTGGGGCATATTCAGGCAGTAGTAGTAGTAGTAGTTCGGGTCAAGTTAGTAGGACACGAGTGGGTAAGTACGAGCTTGGTAGAACTTTGGGTGAAGGTACCTTCGCCAAAGTCAAGTTCGCTAGGAACGTTGTCAACGGTGAGAGCGTTGCCATTAAAATTATCCATAAAGACAAAGTTTTGAGAAACAAGATGATCGCTCAGGTATATAATTAGATAGCTCCCAATCAAGATTTAACGAAAATGTTTTTTTTTTTTTAACTTTCGATTTTGGGTTTTTGTCTCTTCATGTTAGATCAAGCGTGAGATCTCGACGATGAAACTCATCAAGCACCCCAATGTGATCCGTATGTTGGAGGTTCTGATTATCTAACTTTCCTTCTTCCTTTTACTCCTTAAGCTTCCATGTTTTAGAAATCTATATAAGCTTTGTGCACATTAATGTTTGAGAAATCACTAGGCAGCTATTTATAGGGGATTATTAATTATACTTGCACCTAAACCGATTTTTTTTTTGTGAACGCCTATACCAAGTTTTTAAAAAATAGTTCAAGAAAAATTATTTCGTTTAGGTCTGATTTGCGGACTAAACTGATTTTTAGAACACTGGTGTACATTCTTGCTCTAGATTCATATAAATAATCTGATATTCTTTGAAGTTATGGGGACATGAGTGATCCATATGTTTGAGGTTTTGATCTAACTTGCTTGTATGCTTAGAATCTTTAAGCTTTGTTGTTCTACATTCATACTAATAACCTGAGATTATTTTGAAGTGATCCTTGGCCAGTTCACATATACAATAATGTATTCTGTTGTTAGTTACTGTTTTTTTCTTCTTCTTCTTCTTTTTCAGGTGATGGCCAGCAAAACTAAAATCTACTTTGTTTTGGAATTTGTTACTGGTGGAGAGCTTTTCGATAAAATTGTAAGCTTTCTCTGTTTTATCATCAAAGATGGTTTTGAAAAAATATAAGAACTTAGACTCACTGAAATTGTGATATGTATATTTAGGCAAGTAATGGGAGGTTGAAGGAAGATGGGGCGAGGAAGTACTTCCAACAGCTTATTAATGCTGTGGACTATTGCCATAGCAGAGGAGTTTATCATAGAGACCTCAAGGTTTATGAATCTCACTTTGTGGTCTTGTGATTGAATCAATAGTTGTCTTAAAAGTTGCACCTTCTGGTTACAGCCAGAGAATTTGCTTTTGGATGCAAATGGAGCTCTGAAAGTGTCTGATTTTGGACTGAGTGCTCTACCTCAGCAAGTCCGAGTGAGCATCCCATATTTTGATTTCTTCTTGTTACATTATTTTGATGTAACTGTTGTGACCCCTTCTTCTTTAGGAGGATGGTTTACTTCACACAACATGTGGCACACCCAATTATGTTGCTCCAGAGGTATTTATTTAATTCTACTCTTAAGCTTGAGCCTATTCTTCTCTGGTCTCATCAGTAGCAATCCATTCTTGCCTCTATAGGTAATCAATAACAAAGGTTACGATGGAGCAAAGGCTGATTTGTGGTCTTGTGGTGTGATTCTCTTTGTCTTAATGGCTGGTTATTTGCCTTTCCAAGATTCTAACTTGGCGTCATTATATAAAAAGGTGTTATATATATGCTTCACTGATACATCTTCATTGCTTCTATCAGTTGCTTTTAAGGACTCAAGAAGCGTATAGAGTAATCTGCCACCTGAATCTTTTGTCTTCATGATTACAGATATTCAAAGCCGAGTTTACTTGTCCTCGATGGTTCTCTACAAATGCTAAGAAACTAATCAAAAGGATTCTTGATCCAAATCCAGCAACGGTTTATTTTTCTTGCCCTTTTGTTGTTGATATGAAGTCTTCACACTGAGTCTTTTTGTTATTGGGACAGAGGATTACATTTGCTGAAGTCATTGAAAATGAGTGGTTTAATAAAGGGTATAAAGCACCCAAATTTGAAAATGCAAATGTCAGCCTTGATGATGTTGATGCAATTTTTGGTGAATCAGGAGTAAGACTTATGTTTCTTTTTTTCGGTTTATCGATTTTGTATGAACTTTATCTTGGATGATTGTTTTTGTTGGGTAACAGGAGTCTAAAAACCTTGTTGTGGAGAGGCGAGAAGAAGAACTTAGAACACCAGAAACTATGAATGCTTTTGAGCTCATCTCAACATCCAAGGGGCTCAATCTCGGCTCACTTTTCGAAAAGCAAATGGTACAACTTTCTTTGTGGGATACTATATATGGAAGTAGTGTTCTTATAGATGAGCATCTTTTTAATATCAGGGGCTTGTTAAACGGAAAACTCAATTTACTTCAAGATGTCCGGCTAATGAGATAGTCACCAAAATTGAGGCCGCAGCAACACCTATGGGTTTTGATGTCAAGAAAAATAACTACAAGGTTGGTCTTTTAGTTACATATTCACTCAAGTGCTGTGAAAAATTGTATTTAGTCATCTGGTTCTTCTGATTACACCACCCTTATACCATATCTTGACCCATCCAGATAAAGCTTCTAGGAGAGAAATCAGGCCGCAAGGGTCAGTTAGCTGTCACAACTGAGGTTAGTTTTCTTAGTGACTAATCACCCTTTTGTATGATGTTACCCTAATCTCAAGTTAATTGACATCTAAGCTCAGGTTTTTCAAGTTGCTCCCTCACTTTATATGGTTGAAATGCGAAAATCAGGGGGTGATACCTTGGAATTTCACAAGGTATGCATGCAAGGCTTGAGCTGCATGGGTTTGTGGTTTTGGTTCTGAACAACTTGATAATCTCTTTTGGTTCCTTTTCTTGTTTTCTGTTTTAGTTTTACAAGAACCTCACCGCAGGTCTTAAGGACATTGTTTGGAAAACTATCGACGAAGAGAAAGAGAAAGGAATCCAAGGTACACATTTTTCTTTGAAGAATCTGTTAAATAAAGCCTAGAAAGTAGAAGAAAGTAATGAAGAGACAAAACAACAACAATACAAATCATGTTTTGTTTCTTTTAGTTTCAGGTGGTACTATTGGTGCCGTGGTTGCTTCTTGATACCAGATAATTGCCGAAGTGTCCATGTATGCTTTGAGAATAGATTTTATTCTGTATAAATTGCGTTGGGGCTTACCAGTGGTTATGAAGTTATACAAAGGAAGCGTCAGGAAGTGGAGCAAAACAGCAATTTGAATTGTTTAAGAATTGTTTTCACTTCCACGAATGTTATATTTATCATTGGAATATATATGATGCAAATGCACAACAATGTTGAAAGCAATACAGTACAAATAGTTTCAAAAAAAGTAGTTACTATATTCGAATATCTAATTAAAATGCTATTTTAAGTTATATATTGTAGACTTGTTCAAAAAAAAAAAACCATACATTGTAGACAGTCTGACAATAGGCTGGGAGAGTGATCCTCAGATTAGATGGTTACCTAACTAATGTTTTATAGCTTTTGTACAAAACTAAATGTAAGTTCTATCTTTACAGACTTATCCAATATAGAATAAAATTATAAAATATAAATATTTTTGTGGATGTATATATATATATATATATATATATGGATATTGAAAACAAAAGTTTTGGATACATTCAACATATAATAGTTTTAGTGAGTTTGTGTGTGTTTTTAGTTTTTAATACAATGAACAAGCATGTATTGCTCGCTATCTATCTAATCTATTTAATTAGAGTCTTATTTTTATCTAATTAGTAAATATTGTTATTTAATTTTAAATGATCCTACTAAAATTAATTTATATCATATATCATATTAACAACAATAACAATCAATTGGACATCACAATAGAAACAAACCAATCAAATTAAATGTAAGCAAACTAATAGTAGTTAATTTTTTAGATTATACACGATCATAAATTACATCTTATCATCCAATTCAGTCAAATCATAGTACATTAACATCCTGAGATATGCTTCAATTAATTTTCTAAAATAATTTTAACATAAAATAAGAACATGCAATCATTTTTGTTAATTTGATAAAACAAACGTAAGAAAAAAATATTACTAGCCTATAATCCTAGTTTACTATTAAAAACAAAACAGTACAACATTTATTTTTTATCCATGTTATTTTCGTTTTGTGCATTAATTCGTTTTTAATGTAGTTTTTTCGGATAATCTAAGATGTCATGACTCGTCGAGTCCGCTGACTAATCCCTCTGAGTCGGTTTACTGATTAAACATGTTCGGTTACTTGCAATGGAATTTAGATATCTATGCGTCTGACCACCCAAGTTGGTTTATGGTAGATAGTAACTTTTAAATCCAGAATGAGTAGCACCATTATGATCCCACCATGCCACTCCACCACGATTTTGTGGTTAATGTAGTTTTCAAGCATTTTGTTATTTCTGTATATATAAGAACACTGACAATGGAAGCCACATAAGCAACACATGGGAATGTTTCCTGACTTGTACAATCATAAAAGATACAAACTCTGCTTTTCCTCTTCTTATTCTTCTTACATTGTTGCAAAAAAAAAAAAGAAAAAAAAAATCTTCTTACATTTTAAACCGGTTTAATAGAAACCAGCAAATGATTTATGAATTCCGGTTTAGCTCGAGAGTCCTTCATTTGTCACGTATACAGCCCATGCTTCCTACAATTCCAAAATGTCGGTTAAGAGTTAGTGACCATAACAAGAACCAAAGCTTACAAGTTGAACCAATATCGGTTCTGGCTCGGTCTAAGTACCTGAAGAATGGAGAATACTCTGCTAGCGATAGACTTCTGAACCGGTGAAGTTCCACCTCTCTGTTGAAGTTTATCTGGATGTAAACAAAGCCGAGCTTTTTGGTAAGCTTTCTTCACTTGTGATCCATCTCTAAGATTTGCCAAAGGAATTGCGTGCCAATTGCTATTTAACCATAGAACCTGAATCAAAAACCCGGTTCGGTCAGAATAAGTAACCGGTTTACTTGGTCTGAGGTTAATCAATCCCGAAACACTGGCTTACATGATGTAAAGTGGAGAGGAGGAGTCTAATGTTGGTTTCTTTTCCGGTTAACCAGATTCTTATCTCTTCATCTTTCATCACCATCTCCATCTGAAATCATTCAACTGTCACATCAGATTCTTGTTTCAACTGAGAACATCACTTACTGGTTTTGTCGGGAAGATGTTAAATTTACACTAACCTCTTCTTCTGATTTGGCTTCTTCTCCTTCTTCTTCACTTCTTCTTGAATCCATTAAGTCTTCATCTTGTGTTTGCTTTGCTTCTGGTCGTTGAGATCTCTCTTTAGCCCAAGCTATTGCTTCATCCATGTCGTTCGAATCCGAGTTCCCTCGATCAAAACGATCTGAGTTTATTTCAATCACGTAAGAGCTCATCTCTTCTTCCTCCTCTTCTTCTATCTCCTCGGCTTTACAGTCTCTTGTCGTCCTCTGTTTCGCATCAGTGTCTTCTTCTCCGTAGATGAAAGAAGAAACAGGGGAAGATGCTGGAGAGCTTGGTCCGTACTCATCCATTCTCATGAAGGAAGTAGGATCCAAGTTCATGGTCTCCGGCGAGGATCTTCTTGATCCGCTGAAGTGTGGTTTCCTGTAGTAAAAATCGGATCTTTCGTGGCTGGAAAATGAATGTTCAGATGTTGGAAACGCCGGGAAACTCTGTTTCTTCGATTCCCGCTTATGACTTCTCGACGGGACGTTTAACGGTCTACAGAAGAAAAAAACAGAGCACATGAAAATTACGAAACTGTCCTCGGAGACTAAACAGAAGTGGAGGGTAAACTGGTAAATTTAATTCACCTGAGTCTAGAAGTAAAAACAGAAAACCCCACGTCATCGCCGGACGTCGCCGCCGGGGGTGGATAATGAGGACTGACCTCCTCGGACGTCAGCACCGACGAGGAGTTCGACCTTGATCTCGGTTTTACCGTCGAGCTCTGCTTCTTGGCCGTCCCGCCGCGACCGCCGAACACGCCGTCGTAAAACCCATCTCCGCCGGTAGGGATCCTAAACGCCGTTAAGTTTCTGCCGTGAGATTTAGAAGACGGAAGTGCGCCGCCAGAGGAAATTCCCGGAGGAAGGAAAACTTCGTCGTAGAAACAGTCGGAACGGGAAAAGTCGCCGGAGAATTTTCTGGTGAGGAAGCTTCGCGGCGGACCGCCGAAGACATCGGCGAAGTCTTCCGTGTCTATTCGAGCGTCCATGGATCGTCTAGCAATGGAGAAGAAGGGATCAACGTTCAGACCCATCTTCATACGCCACGATTCGTCCATTTCGCCGGCGAAGTGTTTTTCTTTCTCCGGTTCGCGAACTTACTAAAGAGACAGTGAAGTAAAGAGAGAATGAATGTGTTGTGTCTGTACACTAACGTAAACATATATATAGTAGGCAACGGAAAAAAATATATTTTAATTATTGTTCTTGTTTTTGGCAATAATTATTGTTCTCGAATCTATTCGTTTTCTCATTTCTCAAATATAAGATTATTTTCAATTTTATTTTAAATAGTTCGATGTAAATTCTTTTGTTATTCTATTTTATGTTATGTTTTATAGTAAAAAAAAATTAAAATAAAACAATAACTTTCTGTATATTTGTTATTCTATTTTTTACTCTAACATAGAGTAAATTTGAGATCAAACTTAATAAAAAAATATTTTATTTTTATTTAAAAAATAATACATTCGCAAATGCTTAATTTAACAATTTTTAAGTGTCAATGAAAAACTATTTGTAAACCCCATAATTTGTAAACCTTCGTAAAAACTACTTTTACATAACTGGATGACTTTTATAAAGAAAATTACTAACATATAATCCAAATTACGTGTTAAAGTAATATATCTTGTTTAAATACTTTTCTCTTTTTACATAAAAAAGGATTACTCAACACACTTACATATATATATCAATATATGCATAATAGGTAAAGAAAAGAAAAGGTTTTAGTTTGGTTATATTTCAAGAAGATTTTATTATATATCAATTTCTCTTGGTAATAACTCTGAGATAGTCCTTTGTTCAACATTACTATGTATATATATGTGTGTGTACTTGTACAAGTAATATTATATTGATATATTGTAAATAGAAGTAAATATGTACATCGTGTATGTAGAAAAGTTGATTTTGATTTTTTGGTCATAAGTTAACATAAGCTATTGCCACTTGAATGGGTTGGAGTCCCTACTCTGAAAGACATGATTTAATGGTTTGCTTTTTGTTTAGCTGTATTCTTTATTTATTCTTCAGAATTTTTAGTTCATAATTTAAATTTTCAGTTATTTTTGGACGATAGTGGTCCTAGTGGAGTGTAAAACCAAAAACAAATATCATCTGTTAGGCTTATAAATTGTTGTTTCAATAATTTACATTATAAAGTATTAATTTAGAACCCTGCCTACTGAAATATCTAACTATGATATTTATAAATCCAGTATAATGTGTTTTGTTTGTTGCAATGTCAAACCGCTCGCATAGATCCATATGTTTATCGATCATTTACGTTCAAGTTTTATATATTAATATAACTCCAGTCATTTTCAAAAGATAAATGTTTTTAACGATTGTTTTAGTAAATATATTTTATGTTTTATATGTTTTCGAAGAGCATATACTCTTTTTAACTAATCAATGACGATTATTATATAATGCAGTTCTGTCATACGTTACTGATCTAATAATGAAAACAACTAAATACAAAAAAAAATATATATTCATAATTAAATTTTATCGTGTTTATTTAATATGGGCCAAACACACAAAATACATTGAGAAATAAAGAAAGTATTATGAAATTATATTCATATAGATGTGGTGCTCAAAAAAACATTCATATAGATGTACAACTGAAAAATGTATATAGCTCTACGTTTCACATGTATAGAAGTTGTAGAATAAAATTTTCCAATAAAATATTATGCTTTATTTTAGATAAACATATATATATGTATAACATATATATATGTATATATATAATGTATATAAGTCATTAAGTTAGAGCATCCTGTAACGGTGAAACCCACCGGAAAGTCCTTCACTATTCACTTTTTTTTCATTTTCAGAATTAGAAAAAAAATATCAACTAATCGCGAGTCGCCA
The DNA here is from genome assembly GCA_905132765.1 of Moricandia arvensis. Classification (NCBI taxonomy): domain Eukaryota; kingdom Viridiplantae; phylum Streptophyta; class Magnoliopsida; order Brassicales; family Brassicaceae; genus Moricandia; species Moricandia arvensis. The sequence goes on from CAJHQP010000714.1 coordinate 91,566, forward strand.
CGTGTCGCGGAGACCCGCAAACAGTGTAAGAACTTCCTAAGGATCGATTTTTAGAGAGGGATTTTAAGGATTGAATCCTTAATTATTCATATAATCCATCAATTATTTAATTATTATTTCCTAAGAACTCCGCGTTAAGAACCCTCCATTACGGATGCCCTGACATACATACACAATTTATTGTGTCTTAAGAAATCAGGTTCGATGACAAAAAGACGAACTAATTCTTCAGCAATTATTTTAGACATATTTATTTTAGAAAAGTTAAGATAGTACTTAAACCGAGCATTTTTAAATGTAAGCAATTAAATTGATAATCGTCACTTCCTATAGACATTCCAAATATGTTAGGGAAAGGATTATTTATTAAAAATGTGATTATTATGATATTGAAGAGAAGTGGGTGTAGGAATGACATATACCATTTGGAGGGGACAATGCATGCCATAATTTGATGTCAATAAACTTTCTTCCCTACCAAAAGCCACACTCTTCTTACTTTCCAACACATGCTTACCATCATTACCAATTAATTATGATTGTTAATTTTTTTAATCATCTGATGTCCCCGAATGGACAGATCATTAAATTATCATTTTATATATGTGGTACCCAGTTCTTATTTTAGTTTATCAGTAAGCAATTGTTTTTTTCATCTTGAAAAGTACTTCATAAATTTCATTAACATAGATGTTTTAAGAAAAAACAATTTGTTTCGTAAAATTTGATATTTTATGTTTTCTATGACAAAAATTGTAAATTCAAAATAATAATAATTGAGTTTACCAAATGACTATAGTTAAATATTAATAGAAATTGATAAATGTAAGAAAGTAACACATTTATAATAATAATTTAATATATTTTTAATATATGTAAAAACAATAGAAAATCTATCTTTATAAAATAAAGATAGTACTAAGTAAAAAAATTGGAACGAGCTCTGATTTGGTTTAGAGCATCTCCAAAAGACACTTTATAACTTCAAATATAGAGTTTTTGGCTCTCCAAAAAGAAACTTCAAACTTCAAATTTGAAGTTTCATTTTTTTATTTACAATTTGGTCCTTACATTTACATATCTTATTTATTATTCTTAAGTATTTTCTTATTTATCATTTTAATCTTTAAAAAATTTATCTCACAAATATTCAAATTCAAATCTATAAATTAAACTTTACCCATAAATTTTTTTAAAAATTAAAATAAGTTTTATATTATTTTAAAAGTAGAATTAGACAACAAGAATATTATAAAACATACTGAATTAAAAACTTTTTAAAAACGGTACATAAAGACATAATTATTATAGAAATTTAGATATTACAACAATACTAATAATCTGGTAAATTTGCCCCGATAATTGAAGATGAACGTCATATTAATGCGCCGATAAAAGATACAAGATCAGTGGTAGAAGCAACGGTTGATATGGCGAAAAATGAAGATATCCGTTTTCAACAATTTAGCTTGTAATCTACAAATTAAAAATAAAGAGAGTCATTTCTTACTTCGAAATGCACTAGTTGATCACATATGGGAGCATTACGGAAATAATCTTATGGAATAATGTGGTATTTTATTTGTAGTTTAATATTTAATTATGTATTTCTATTTCTAGTTTTATATTTTAATTTAAAGTTTTATTAATTAATATTGTTGTAATTTTTTATATATGTGTTAATTATTTATAAAAGTTTTATGAATTTTCATTAACTAAAATAAATATAAGGACCATAGTGTAAAATACAAATAATTTTGAAGTTAGTTTTGAAGTTTTGATTTTGGAGAAAAACACTTTGAAACTTCAAATATAGAGTTTGAGAAACTTCAAAATAGAGTTCTTTTTTGGAGATGCTCTTAAACCATCTCTAATTTATTTCTGCATTCATCTTGCTTTTATTTTTTTCTTTAAAATATAGAATTTCACCTTTTCTCTATTCTTAGGTAAATAAATATAAATCTCTATTTTTATGGAAAGTGATATTTTAGAAAAATGCATTAGAATAATTCCACCAATATTATAGAACTAATCTATTTTCAAAAAAAATTGTAAAATACACAGAAATGGTTTTAGAGCACGTATCAGATTCGGACCATGGTAATAGGGACATTACATGTAAAAGATGCAGATCAGGTGGTCTTAACAGGGGACAACTTTACTTATTTTAACAATATTTGAATACAATATAATAAATAAATTACAAAATTAATCATTGCTCTAAGATTTGCCCCCTTACCATTCGAGCCTAGATCATTTATATAAATAAAAAGAAAACTAAAAGAGATAAACTAAAGAATGTTCAGTGATCTAGAAAAATCAAGACAACCAATTAGTTTTTAGCTGTTCAGAGCATGTGTATGAGCTGTAATGCTATGTTCCAAAGATGTTACCTCTAAGTTATCAATAACAAATTTTTACTTAGATACAGTTTAAAGATCAAATCACCTTTTATAAAAGGTTTTTAAAACTAAGTGGTTTACCATTTCCCTTTTTTTTTAAAAAAAAAAATCGTAAATGGTGATTATTGATAAAACTGATTTCAGTGCTTACTAATGAAACCCATCATATACATGTAAAGTTGCCTAGAAGGCTGAAACACATTTTACTAGTAGAGGAGCCATGTAGTCTATATTTGAAATGAAAGGATTTTATAAATTTGCAGAAGAATGTGATAGTACAGAAGCAATGATCTTAGTGGAAACTGGAAGACAAACACAAGTAACAGAACATGGGAGATGATTCAGCAAACAAAAGCATTAAGTTTCTTTGGATAATACCAAACACAAAAAATCTTCAAAACAAGTTAGTTTTCAAAAAAAAAAAAAAATCCTCAAAGACACACACAGTCAAGGTCGAACACAAAGAATGGATGGCCATAACCAATGTGCTTTCTCTTGAAGACTCATAATACATCCCAGGACAAAGTAATAAGCCGACAAGGTAAGCAATTGTAACCATAAGCAGACAAAAACAGTGGAGAATCAAATTGTAACCTAGATCACACAAAACACAGCATTTACATTTGCAAAAAAGGTTGAAAAACAAACAAAAAAAGAATGAAGAAATATAGGTTGCTAGAGGTATTACATACCCATGAGTTTTGGATATGGAGCAAAAAGGAAGCATTCTTCATGTTTTGTTGCAGAGTGATTCCAGTGATGCCAGTGAAACAATAGCATGAATTGCAAAACCTGAATCATGCAAAACACAACAATAATGTGGGGCTGGATGATTCACCAATGTTGTTTATGCGTAAAGTAACAATCAGGATTTTGTTTGAAGAAGGCTTCTACGGCTGTAAGATTCTATTGTTTAGCCATAAAGGTTTCCTTTGCGACCCTTCTGCCAAAAGCTCATGAGCTTTGAGGATATTTTTGTTTGGCCATAAAGGCTGTAAGACACTCTTTTGAGGAATATTTTGTTCAATACATAAAGATGCCAAAGAACTTACTAGATGATAGTTCGATCAGAGCCGTAGAGTTTCTACAAAATTGTTTTGGTTGTAAGTTGTACTTGTATAGGCCAACTAACCATATAAAACACCGTACAATAATGTAAAGAGACTAACAGTTTCTCGCTCTGTCTGCATCCACAAGCAAGCCCTTACCATCCCTGAATCTCCACTAACATTTACTGCTAAGTGTTGATGTAAATATCACAAATCCAGAATCCTATAGACAAAATGTAAGACTCCGACCGTCTAAGGGTAATGGGCTACCCACACCCGCTCTCTTGGTCCGTGGGCTCCATCTCGTTCAAATGGTCGGTGAGTAAATTTTTCAAAGCTGAAAATCATTGTTTACTGACCATGTAATCACCACCCAACTTTTTTTATGTGTTTTGGCATCACTCGCACAATATCGCGAATTACTTCTTGATAGGTCATTCATCATTTCACTACTTCAACCTAAACACACTTAACTCTGAAGTTTTAAATAGATGTGTGACGAAAAAAATAAATCAACTTTGGTGACATATAGCCAAATCAATTCTCTTAAACTTTTCCATATATCACCTCGGGATGTTACACAAAAGTCCTCCACTAAAAGATAACAACATAATATAATCGCTTTCATTTAATTGGGGACATACCATTTTTAAGCATTACAAACAAAGCAGCAAATCACATCACCAAGCATATTTTCCAAAAAGACTATTTCACAAGAAATTTCTTGAAAGTAACATTTCCCTATTAGCATGATTGTGCATGGAATAATAAGGTAAACAGAGGATGCCAGAGTAAGAAACGAGCTTTCATAAGGGTTCTATCAGCCTTTACATGGGAAAAACAAACAACAAGATGCTGAACTGTGAATAGCTCAGCTAAGTTGCTAAGCTCCAAGAGAAGGCAACAGTTGAAAAGCGTTGATCAGAGAAGAAGAGCATGAACATCAAAAGCAGTAGTTGAGGAAGGTGTCCTCTTTACGTTTACTTTCTCAGCAACAGTTTCCAACTTTGGACTATAAGAACCAGCCTAAGATGCATGCATTATTAAGAGATGAGTACATTCAATATCACCAGGCTCACACCAAAAAAATAATAATGACCGACTTAATTCCGCATCAGTACAACAAGCAAGCTATCGACTTCACTATACCCAAATAATGGATACCTTTAATGATATAGCGATGTGCAAAAGACATACCCCATCAAGTTTAAACCTCAAGTTTTTATCTTTTCTATTTCTAGCCATTCAATCCTATTTGTCCCAAAAGATTTGCCTTTTTCTTTTCATAATTGATAGTATAGTTTGCATCCTTCACGGAAAGTAAGCACATCCTATATGTAAAGAAACTTTTTGTGTTACAGTGATGCCTTCTCAGTTGCATAAACAGTATACCAAGAAGTTCTTGTTAACAAAAATGAATTATACCAAACACAAATTCTAGGTCATGCAAAATACATATTTGGATAGAGTGGAGAAAAAGGGAAAAAAAACTTTTTTAAAATGTGTATATTTTGACAGAAGAGTGTGACTATAGGAACTACATAACCCATCAGTCCAATGACATGGATTCATTGCAGGTGATCATCCTATAGTGTGGATGTATGATTCATACTTCCTAAAAAAGGATTCACCAATGTTGTTTATGAGTAATGTAACAAGCAGGATCCAGTTTTACATCAAGGGCTACACAAAATTACTGCAGGATTCTATGGCTTATCCTTTCTACTTAACGTGTTTGCTAAAGCCAACTCTTTTGAGGGTACATAAGAATATAAGATGCCACAGAACTTACTAGATGATGGTTTAATTACACCCACTTCGAATGGTTTACGGTCCCGGGCGTTGGAACGCTACATGTAAATTACCCAAATGGCTGGGATTCTAATCCAGGTGGCAGTATTCACAGCTGTGAGCCCTTTACCACCAGAGCTAGAAGCCCCGAGCTGAAACTTTAAGTACCTATAATTGTATGCCAATTGACCACAGAGTACACGTAACCAAAGAAATTGAACAGTTCTCGTTTTGTAGGTATTCATAAGTAACCTCTCACCACCTAAACACCGAAAATAATGGACACCTTTATTGATATAGCGATGTGTAAGATATATACACCATCAAGGATAAGCCTCGTCGATTCTATTTCTAGCCATTGAATCATGTCTGTCCGAAAATAGTAACTTTTTCTTCTCATAATTGATATTTATAACTTGCATATACCTTCAGAGAAAGTGAACATCCTAAATGTATAGAAACTCTTGGTGTTATAGTCACGCCTTCTCAGTTGCACCAATAACTCTTACCTAACTGTACCTTTTTTACCGTAACCTAACCAGCAAAACATCAATGTCTATAATGAAATCAATCAAAGGTGATCGATGGACAATGAGGCATAGCATTGTATGAGCTGTGAAGTTTCAAGTCTTGCTATTAAGTAAAATACAAATTGGAGGCCACTTGATTTAGGCCAAAATTGTTTCGTTGTGTTTCCGTTTGCGTTTTCATTTTATAATGTTATAATGAGTCACAAACGCAAACGCAAACGCAGAGAAACAAAATACACTGCCTTAGAGCAACATTATTGGTGGTCCTTAAGGCGGAGGTCCTTATGTGTTCATAAGGACTTCCGTTTTAAAGACCACCAATAATCATGGTCTTAGGCAAAGTAACACTTAGGGAATAGAGACTTATCAGTTATCGCTGCCTGACTGTAAAGGTTTCACTTAAATCAAAACATTGAATTGAAACTGAGTACAAGGAATAATGGGTCGTTGTCAGTAAAATGTGAGATAGAATAAAACTGGTTTTGCTCAAACCGGTTTCTTCATGCCAAAGAGTTATAAAAGAAGAAATTCACCACCACCACCCTAACTGAGTGAGAACCTACTTGCGTCGCTTAGGATCTTGACTCTTGAGGTTGTGACTAACAAGAAACTACATACAACAGCATCTACTTATATTCAGTCAAAATCTCCTTGCTTGAAGCCTCATCAGAAGACAAAATATAAAATAAACTTAATTAGCTTCAAATAAATCTGTTCAACGAAGCACCAGTGGTCTAGTGGTAGAATAGTACCTTGCCACGGTACAGACCCGGGTTCGATACCCGGCTGGTGCATTCTAGAGCTGTGAAGAAATTGGTATAGCGTTGGTTGGGTCCATCGCACTCATCTGAATTAAGATGACATCGCCGCATCCTGAGCTCATTTTTTTACCAATTTTTTTTTTAAATCAATTTAGCCAGTTAATATCACTATGGTCACATTCACATAGCCTACGCGTTATGGTCCATCATGCCATCAAATTTAAACGATTTTAAGAACTCGGGAATTATCTAGTTCTTAATTTTCACGTTGTATTTTAAGTCTATGGTTAGATAGTTAGTTATCATCTAACTAAATAAATCACCTAATATAACCAATTTATGTTGTTGATATTTAGAGATGTGTGACTCATACTTTTTACATGTTTAGAGATATGTGATACATAATTTAATATCAAAAATCAAACGGCTGAGATTTGTTGATGTAGATAAAAGATCATTTGTGATATTTAATTTTTTTAATTAGTTCATTTAGTTGATATTCCCGGCATATTGTAATTGCTTCTTTTTTTTATAGAAGACATATTGTATTTGCTGATATGCACCCTTTTTAAAAATTAGATTCACTTTTTTTTGTCTAAAACAAGTTATAAACTTTTTTCTATAATATGATATTCATTTTGGTGGTCACAAAAGAATGAAAACCTTTTATGAAAACTTTTTTTATGATTTGATATCTATTTTTTTATTTTTTGTGACTAGCTTATTTCATATTTTTATGAAAATGTAAGATTATCCGTTCAAGTGTTGTTAATAACACTCTAACTTTGGATATGTTTTTATATCATTCTACATGTTCTAATTTCTTTATTTTTGTCAACACATGTTCTAATTAATATTTTTACATCTTGGATTAGAAACAAATTCAATTTTGTTTTTGATTCAGACTTGTTATATATATGTAGGACAAAATAACTAGTAGCTTGAAAGCAATTCTGATCGCTCAATACTATATTTAGTTTAATTTTTATAGTTTCAAATTTATTATAACTAAAATAACAAAAAGTTGTAAAAATATAGCTTATAATCGAGAAATGTAATTAACTTAGAAATTGAAAAAAAAAAACAAAATGGTGGCCAAAAGACCATGTATGAGTGTGTGAAATAAGACCACATCATCATATAAGTAAAATCTATCAAGCATCAATTTATGTGGAATGTGTATGTCACCCATAATAAGTGATGTATCGATCTAACAGAAAATAAAATTAGTGTATAATTTAGTTTGTATAGCTGAAGGTTAGAAGAATAGATAAAAGACATGGTACTAAAAGTGTGCTTGCAATTGAAATGTCTATTTCTGTAATTAATTATTTAAAGTGTACCTAGACGTAATTGTTTCATTTTAAAATATAATATTTGTGTTTCTCTCCTTGCTTCGTTCTGTTAGTTAGCACACTGTTTTTACTATTCTCCTTCGCCGGAATATTCCTTTGTATACATCCGATGATGGAAGACGCCTCGATTCCGACTGAGAATGGCTCTGATCGCGACGGATCGGCTCTGATATTCCTCGGAACGGGATGCTCCAGCGCGGTCCCTAACGCAATGTGTCTGATCCAGAAATCAGATTCTCCCTGCCACGTGTGCACGCAGTCTCTCTCGATCCCTCCAGAGAGAAACCCTAATTACAGGTACACTCTCATTCTTCTCCGTTGTACAGGTGCGATCTTCGTTTAGATTCGAGATTTGGATTTTCATCTCGTCGCCATTGTTTAATCGGAGCTCCCGTGTTAATCGGGTTTGAGATCATTTTCATTATGTTCCTTTGATCCGTGTAGCACATTCAGTTAGTTTAAGCTTTGTTGTATTCTACTTTGTTCCATGAACGAGTTGAATCGTATTAAGGCTTTAAGATTGTGTGTACGTGGCGCTTCCCTCGATCCATTGTATAGCTAGTGCCTAGTTGTTTCCTTTAGACTTGGAGCTACTCTTCTCACTGCAAGAGATCTCGTTCTTTTTTTTTTTTTTGGCAGGGGAAACACTTCATTGCTCATTGATTATTATTGCTCAAGTGATGGCAAACATAAGTACATTCTAATCGACGTTGGCAAGACCTTCAGGGAACAAGTCCTTCGTTGGTTCACTCTTCACAACATTCCTCAAGTTGATTCTGTAAGCTGTCACCAAGGATCTCCTTTTTTTTATGAATGCTGCCTGAGATTGTGTATGAAGAAAGCTTTCATTAACCAAAGTCTAAATCTTTGATAGCAATTCTCGAGCTTTTTTTTTTTAATTTGGAACCGAAGCTCTCAATGTATGTGAGGACTAATGTTTGCTAATGGACTGCAGATCATTTTGACTCATGAACATGCTGATGCAGTTCTTGGCCTGGATGATATACGTTCCGTGCAGCCTTTTAGTCCTACCAATGATATTGATCCTACTCCTATTTTTGTTAGCCAATATGCTATGGACAGGTAATGATAATGATATCTTTATGATCTTTTTCGAGAGTTGGAAGCTGTAGTTTCAATAATCACGTGATCTTCTTTTTTTTATTTTTACTGAAAACAGCCTTGCTGTGAAGTTCCCGTATTTGGTTCAAAAGAAACTTAAAGAAGGCCAAGAAGTTAGGCGAGTAGCACAGCTGGACTGGAGAATGATTGAGGAAGATTGTGAGAAGTCTTTTGTAGCTTCAGGCTTATCATTCAGGCCACTTCCAGTAAGTTTCTCTAATCTTCTGTAGACACAGTGAATCATGTCTTCTTGCTGATCTATGTGGAGACTCACAATCTTATTTATGCCGTAGGTGATGCATGGAGAAGACTATGTCTGTCTTGGTTTCCTTTTTGGAGAAAAATCAAGAGTTGCCTATATATCCGATGTGTCACGCTTTCTTCCAAGCACTGAGTATGGTAGGTGTAACAAAATTGCTTAGCGCGTGTGTGTTTTGGTATTCTGAAACAAGATATCATAGACTCTCTTGGGTTTGGATTATACAGTTATATCAAAATCTGGTGGTGGACAATTGGATCTCCTTATCTTGGATACTTTATATAAGGTAACACAGATCATCCTTATGCTTAAAGTTATGAACACTGTATGCTGATGTTTTCACTTTCTTTCTTATATTTTCGCTGCAGACAGGATCCCACAACACTCATTTATGTTTCCCGCAGGTTAGCTTGATTAAGGTGTTTTTTTTTGTGGTTTATATATGCTTACTTTTGTTTTCTGTAGACACTAGAGACAATCAAAAGACTGAGTCCAAAAAGGGCTCTTTTAATCGGAATGACTCACGAGTTTGATCACCACAAAGACAATGAGTTTCTTGAAGAATGGTCTAGAAGGTATAGAACTCTATATTACATCATCTATCTAAAGAAATCATAGACAGAAAGAGAGGACTTATCTTACTTATTTGTTGCACTTTTTGATTTTATTAGGGAAGGGATTCCAGTGAGACTTGCGCATGATGGTTTGAGAGTCCCAATTGATCTATGAAGAGGTAAAAAACATAACTTGGCCTTCTCATTTAGAGAACTAAGATTATTGCATTTGATTCACCTCTGTTCATTAAATCTCTTTAGGCTGAAATATCTAAATTAGATGATGAGGACTGTTGTGTGGGTCTTCTTGTCTTACAAATACAGAGAGCTTCATACCATGATTATCACTAAAGGATTTTTGTTTTTGTTATTTGTTAACGTAAGTTGAGATTTTTTTTTTGTATTCGTCAAGTTATACCTGTTAAAATAATAATTAAAGAAAGAAAACAGTTCATCTTACAACTACTTTATGCTTGAAATGTTGATTACAACATCATAAATCAAAATTCTAAGTAGAAAGCAGCAGAAAAGCGTAGCAGTTACTTAACTTCTGTGGAAGTTCAAAACTGGTTATTGACTGTATGGAAACATAGTTGAAAGTTCATGTCCGAAGATCAAGGAACAAGACAAGAAAATTTTACAGGTTACTCTCAGGGACAAGGTCTTATATAGACATGTCAGACTAGTTTGAATATGGCTTCTTAAGATTCAAACCCTTTCTCCACACCTATAGATTGGACTCTTGGTAAAGATATGAAATTCTGATTACTACATTGTCAATCAAAATTATAAGAAAAACTCAAGGTATGGTACGGATCACTCCACTTAGAAAACAGAAAGATGTCCGATTTATATGTGTGGAGAAAGGGTATGAAACAAAATCATCTAATCTTCATAATCTTTTCATTTGTGACTTGAGAGAAAGCAAACAAATCCACGTCACACAACCTTCAACAAGTTTCCTTCGTGCTTATAAGTTTTGGCCTCCATCCAATCCTCAGAACAGAAAGCTAATCTAGGTTCCGCGCAAACATAAATAAGACAATACTTGATCTATTTTTATAGACCAAAGAAGTTTAAACAAGCTTGGCTTAATCTTTTAAGGTAGTAACTTCATGGGGCCTAGTGAGGAATGGTTTGTGTCTCCACTTCTGTTTTCAATTCTAGTAGTCAAACTCATGGTTTTGAACCTTTCTTAAATTGTATTAGCAAATGTGAAATGGAAAAATAATGTCAGAAAGTGTGCGAAGAAAATGAACTAGTGGCTTGGCTTCTTTGACTTATCTTACACACCGACTACTAAAATATGATTGACGCACAAGTTCAACAAGCCCATTATAAGAGTATCGACTTATCCGTTTATATACGTTTGGTTGAACATTCTTTTAGTGACTACAATTTTTTTCGCTGTTTACCAAAAAATGGCTACAAACTTTTTGTTCTTATTCAATTCAGAATATTAAATAAATCAGCGACCAGTATGCACGTAACGATCACATCGACGTTGATTATTAGATGTATGGAACAATAAATCTAAAAATGTTCATGTCACTATTTGTGAGAAGAAAATAATTTTCTTTTATGAATGAAGAAAAGAATGTTGAATGCGTGTAAATTTAGTCAAAGATCTTTCTGCAAGAGTCCAACCAATATCATTTTCCCTGAAATCCATACATAGACAAAAAATCAACTATATGGCTCAAGTATATCATCAACTAGAGCCAAGAACCATATATATATATATATATATATATATATGAGTTTTCATAATTAATTTTTCAAAACCGGTTCCATCTAAATCGGGATGGTCAGACTCCTAAACCGACTAAAACTGAGGACAAAAAAAAGAGACCCAATACCTAAACATATTATAAAGCGAAGAACCATATAACTATCTCCAGAAAAAACATATCAGAAACTAATGTAATGTGCTTTTGCATTTGTAATGACAATGGCTTATAGCACATTCACATGAGTAAAAATGTGTTACATCTTAGTCCCGTACTTACGGATATTATAGAGCGAATTAGAAAGAAAAACTTAATTTAGTTTATCCTTACTGATGAATAAACTCTTTCTTAAATGTACAATAAACTTTTGACCTTTAGAAAGAAAGTAATCTCTGTGTAAAGCATGTCCGTGAGAAAAATACTCCCTCTATTTCTAAATAAGTGTCAATTTAGCTTTTTCTTTTTGTTTCAAAATAAGTGTTACTTTGCATTTTCAATATAACTTTTCACATATAATCTTTTTTTTATCTTTTTAGATAACCAATAAATATTTTTTAAAATCATTTTTATTCAAATAATTGAACATTAAATAAGGATACATTAGTATATTTTTTCATTTTTTTAATCTCCGTAAAAAATGTCAAAGTGACACTTATTTAGAAACGGAGAGAGTACTAATTAAAAAATATCTCTTTTGAGGAAAACAAGGTTAGTCTATTGGAATCTAGCTGAGCTTGAGCCTCACAATACGTACACCATCGCTCAATAGTTTATATCATTCGCAAGTTTTGAAATTTATAAGCCGATAAAAACTAAACTATAATGTACTTAAAGTTCTAATTAAAAATTCCAGATTGTTTAATACTCCATTAAACATTGCTCAAGCGTATACTAGATTGTTCAAGCGAAACGACGTTAATATATACTCCTAACGTTTCAAAATGATCTATGTGAAAAAATATTCTAATTTTTTTTAATATATTTTAGTGAAACTTTAATTACGTAATAAAGTATTTGTAATTTTTTTAAAATGTAATTGTATATATTGGTTTTTGATTGGTCAAATGTTATAATTAAAAACATTTATAACTAAAATTAAAAATATCTCATTAATATATGTGAAATTTTATAATGGATGGAAGAATAAGTTGGCATTGCTGCTCGGTAAGGCACAGTCACAGATCCTCCTTGAATTTATGTAGCTAAACAATGATACTTCCTCCATTCCAAAAAAAAATTCGTGTTTTAAAAAAATCGTTTTAAAAAGATATATATTTTTTATATTTTCAATACATTAATTAATAATAAATACAAATTTCAAACGTTGTTAAAATTTTTATTGGTTAAAAATTATGGAAAGTAATTAACTACGAAAAATAATGCATTAAAAACTATAATTTTTTATGTTTTTTAATTTGTGTGAAAATTTAAAACATACAATAATATGAAGCAGATGGAGTATTTAGGTGATGATTGTTTGAATGGTTTTTAGATTTTAGTTTTTGGTTTTTAGATTTTAGTTTTTAGTTTCTAGATTCTAGTTTTTAGTTTTTGGTTTTTGATTTTTCAGTAGATTTTAGTTTTTAGAAAAACACGAATGGTGATTTTGGTTTCTAGTTTTTGGTTTTTGTTTAAAATTAACAAAATATTTTAATTTTATTTTACTTTTTGTGTTTAAATTTCTAGAAAATGAATAATGAGTTTTTTTATATTTTATAATATTTTATTAATAATTTTGGTTGAAGTTTAATAGAAAAAATAATAAAATGTTATTTACTAGGAAAACAACAAATAATACAAAATACTACTACTTAAAATAAATATATTTATTCAATAAATTATTTTAAAATAAAAATAATGCAAACTAAATAGATGACCACAATTCATATATATATATATATATATATATATATATATGACAATACATAATTAATGCACTTAAGAAGACAATACACAATTAAAAATTAAAATTTTAAACAAATTAAAAATTAGTTTTATTTTAAAATTGTTCTTTAATTCAAATATTATAAAAACATATAGCAATAGCTAGATTTTCAAAGTAAAATTTAATTCTAGACATATTAAATAGCTTACAATTGATAGTTAGTTTATTGTTTAAACATACTAAATGAAAATTAATTATATTTTTATGATTTTGGCAAACAGTATAATTTTGGTAAACTATATAGAATTATTTAAATATATTTTGAGTTCTGATTTTTAATTTTTTTATATTTTTGGTTTTGCTATAATTTAATTAATGATTTTTGGTCTACTATTGTAAAAAGAATAACTTAGATATTAATTTGTAAACAGAAAAAATGAATAATTAATTTAATTTAACTGAGAAGTTTTAAAAATACATTTTTAATATAAATTGTTTTTACATTACGTTAAGCAAATCATTCTTACTAACCTCCTTTACTTATAGTCTATTGATTTTCTTATGCAAAAATGTAGTAAAATTTTTTTTTTAACAAAATAAAAAATTTGTAAAAGACAACGTAAGTTTTGAAAACCATGAAAACTTGGTTTTTGGCTTTTGTGTTGAAAAAACAGTTATTTGTAAAAATCAGTTTCCCTACATTTTAGGGAATCTATTTTTAGAAAATCTTGATTGGGAAGAAAATGGTTTTTGGAAAAACAAAAACCAAAAACTAGTCCATAATCTACAAACAATCAACCTCTAATTTTGTTTTCATGGTAAAACTTTTAGATACAGTTGAATATTAGCCTAAGTTAAATGTAGTAAGATAGATGTAGTCAGCGAAACCTTTTGATTCTGGTAATCTGGTTACATGTATAATTGGAACTTTTATCCATAAACGAAAATATGTACAGTAATATTCGATACAAAATTTAAGAAAGAAGTAGTCAAGGGTCAAAAGTGACAGAAAAACGTAATAATGTCCTAAAGTGGAGATAGTGTCAGTTCGATTATTTACGTTTCAGTACATTTGCACCGCGAATCTACACAATCACTTCTTCGGTTTCTTTCTTTAAATAATTAAATCCAACGTAGAAGATGGTAAAAACATGGCTTCTCTTTTTGTCACTATCATAGTTACTTCAATAAACCACACGGTGCGTAGTATTTACTGCAATTGGTGAAATATGCTGATATTTTTCAAGTTTAGAGGTTCTACATTTTTATTAGTGAGTCAGTGACCCAACATAAAAGAAGTTCACAGTGAAAAGAAATGATTTTCAGTATGGCGAGACAAGTGTCGAGATTAGACAGATATAAAGAAATAAATTTATTTTTACTAATATATTTTGGAAACTTTTTAATATTTCAAAATAGATGATATTTTGATACTTTATAATAATTTTAGTTTTATTGAAAACTGTGTGATCAATAATATTTTATACTTACTTTTAATGATTGACTGAATTAATTTTGATATATATTTTTAATGTTATCTTTTAAAAAAATAATATATACCTTAATTTTTATGCATACATAAAAACATCAAATATTTTGGAATAGATAGAGAAATTTTAAGTTATCAGGTAGAAAATCATTTGTGTCCTGTATTTTTCTTTTTGGCATGTCGTATTTCAAATATGTTAAATCTGTATCTAAAATTTTCAAAATTAAATTCTCTTAAGATCTCAGAAAGGCAAAATCATTGCAATCGGAAAATTTCACCCAAAATAAAAAGCAAAATCATTACTCATTATTATTTACTCTGCTGAAATAGTGTTGTAAACAAAATTTGTCAATACATCCATCACTCTATGGCTCCATACCTATTTGTATTAAATTTTTCAATATTGCTCCAAAACAAAATAAACTACCGTCGTTGATAGAACCACAACATGTATTCATGGATGACAACCACAATGTTAAGTCTTCCATTGATTTTTTTCTTCCCAAATTGAAATCCAAACATAAGTAAAATACCAATATTCATACAACAGCTGGCGGTAAAACTAAATAACCCCAAAAACAAGAGTCTATAGAAAGTGACAATTAAAACTCACACTGAGACAACTTAAACTCACATCGTAGTAACTAATGATATAATAAATCTGCACCATAACATCTAAGCAGGAACATATAACAGAACGACTAGTAATTTTTTAAAAAAAAGCAAGGACCAATGATTGAGAGTTACCGATGCTGCCCATAGCCCGTCACTCGATAACCTCCAATCATGTACTCAAACCACGACTTATCGCTGCTGCCTCATGTAAGTCTTCCATTGATTATATTAGTATTTTGATAGAAATCACTTTGAGAAAATCATGGTAAAATTTCTCACAAAAAGATTCTTACTTGAATATATATATATATATATATATTAAAAATTATGACAATTTCTCAAATAGATTTAAAAAAAAAAATTATCACAGAAATAATCTTCAAGAAGAAAAAAAGACTAATAGACTTTTTTTATTTTAAAATTTTTAGTATTTTTTATTTTATTTTTAATTTTAAACCTCACACAATAACTTTAAACTCTAAGTTTACATTAGTTAACCGAAAAGATATAAATATATATTGACACTATTTAATAAAATTTATTTTGGTTACTTTTTTCATTAAATGCTATTTTGTGGACAAAATGTTTTTTTATGTCTATATTAAAGTATTTTCTAAAAATTATCTTAATATTAATATAATTTATGAGAGCTCATAGTAAAAAAGAACTAATCAATAGTAACAGTTTCTTTTTAATACTCAAATACCAAAAAATCAATTCCCAAAATATAAATATACATGAAATCCCCTCTTTGTTAAATCATTATCTAACAATCCCTAAAAGAAGCTATAAAACACCCATTTGGCTCTCTTTTTCTACTTTAGAGGAGGAGAGAGGATCAAACATCATAGGACTAGAACGTGACAAAGCTTTGTCTTGTCTTACTTCAACTTCATACATGTATATATCTATATAATATACATACATAGAGAGAGGACTTAACACTGGCGATGGAGTACGAGAGGATTAAGAAGGTGCAGGTAATTGAACTCTTCTTTCTCTCAAGTACAACATCCATTATGTTACTGTGAGTTTCCTCTGTTGAAGAATTTCTGGAAGAAAGAGATGAACTTTTGCTTTTAAAATATGTGTTACAGTTAATTTTTATCTTTTCACTCGTCCATTCAATCAAATAGTTTTGCTTTATCTGAAAAAGTTTATTAGTTTGTTCTTTAAACTATTGAAGTAATGAAGAAGAACTTAAGAAAAAGAAATACAACAAGTCTCTGTTTATATCTTGCAGAAGAGCATACTCTCGCCGACGAAGCTACGAATGAAGCTAATGGGTCCGCAGAATAGCAAAAACAGAGAAGGATCTAACAGTAACTCTTCCAGAACATCTCCTGTTCGTCTTCAAGTCTCGGACGGCACAGAATTCTCCAAGAACAGCTTGCTTGCTTCTAATTCTGATTCATACGACGATAATAATGGTCTTGTCTCTCGTCTTCCGTATCTCAGTTTGTTTTATAATGGATAAATTCTCTGTATTTACTCTGTTTTTGGCTTAAGTCTCTGACTTTGCTCTGTTCTTGGCTAAAGTCTCTGTCTTTGCTCTGTTCTTGGCTAAAGTCTCTGTTCTTGCTCTGTTCTTAGCTAAAGTCTCTGTCTTTGCTCTGTTCTTGGCTAAAGTCTCTCTCTTTGCTCTGTTCTTGGCTAAAGTCTCTGTCCTTGCTCTGTTCTCGGCCAAAGTCTCTGTATTTGCTCTGTTCTTGGCTAAAGCTTTACTCTATTTGCTCTGTTCTTCCTTTATCTCTCTGATCCGTGTTACAGTTAAAACCTTCAATCGATTTAACTTGGCTAGAGTTAACGTCTTTGCTCAGCTCTTGGCTAAAGTTTGTGTCTTTTGCTCTGTTCTTGTTGTGTGTGACATAGGAGTAGCTAAACTGCCAGTTCTGGACCTAAGCGATAATCAAGCCTCGAGACATCGGTCTGCAGGTCTTACGAGAGAAACCAATCAACCGAAACCTCAGCAAATGAAAAAGGCTGACTTGAGTATATCTCTGAGACCACAAGAAGATGAAAGTATTGATTGTGATAGTAACGCTAGCTCTTCAAGCTTCGAGTTTCACGGTGGTGTTCGTGGAGAGCGTTCGAATCAGAACCATGTCTCGAGAGCATACCCTTCGAGACAAATGCCATCCAAGTGGAATGATGCTGAGAAGTGGATAATGAGCAGACAGAACATGGTGATGAGGAAGAACGGTCAAGGGAACCGGATGCCTATTAGAGTTATGACAGATAATGCAGGTTACGAGCATAACAAATCTAGGTTACAAACTGGTGGCGGGTTCGACAAGTTCCCTAGTTATGTTCCCACAGTGGCACATCCAACTCTAACTCAAGGTTGTGGAGGAAACTTGTTGGTCGATGAATCCACACAAAGCAATAATCTTGTGGACACAACAAAGGATTCATCACGTAATGACACACCAGGTAAAAATGGTGACTAATTTTTTTTTTAAACTCTCAAATATCATTAAATTCTGTTTTAAGAACAAAATTAGTATAAAAAAGAAAAAATCTCAAAAAAATATTTATTAAAGATAAAAAATAAATATTTGAGGTTAGGATATAGTGATTTAAGTTTTGTATTTATGGGGTGAGGATTAGATTAGAGTTGAGGAGTTAGAGTAATTTAATTTTTGCCTTGTTAAATGAGTGTTATCTTGGGAAATTTTATCATTAGGTTAGGTGTTAATTGTAAAATATATTTTCAAAGTATTTCCTCATTTTTAAAATACATGACGTCTTACAAAAAATTGTTTCAAATTACATAATGTTTTCAAAGTTTTAGTGTGAAATTTATTAGTTTTTATACTATATGACTCTTTATATTTTGTAGTTAATTTTCTATTCATTGATTTATGATTAAATAATTAGTTGGTGAGCTTTTGTTTAGAATATATATATATATATATATATATATATAATTAAATGTTTTTATTTGTGCATAAATCTAGAACTATATCTATAAAAAATGGAGAGAGTGCTATATTTTGAGTATTTGCCAATGTATTTTTGGTAGAGTTTTTAAATATTGAAGCTCACGGAGTTTGACAAGATATAGTCGTTTTTTATATGTGAAGCTGGTCCTGTGATTCGTTCCGTATGTATGAGAGATATGGGAACTGATATGACCCCGATACCAAGTCAAGAACCTTCAAGATCAGTCACACCAGTTGGTGCAACAACTCCTCTTCGCAGCCCGACTTCTTCTCTGCCATCTACTCCTAGAGGAGGCCAGCAAGAAGAGTCACAAGACCCGTCAACAAACACAAAAAGAGAACTATCTGAGGAGGAAATGAAAGCGAAGACGAGAAGAGAGATAGTAACTCTCGGAGTTCGGTTAGGGAAGATGAACATCGCGGCTTGGGCAAGTAAAGAAGAAGAAGAGCACAATAGAAACAAGGCAGATGAAGAGGAGACGCAGAGGATTGAGTTTGAAAAACGAGCTAGTGCTTGGGAAGAAGCAGAAAAATCAAAATATAATGCAAGGTCTTTGTTCTCTTTACCTAAACCAAATATTAAACTTGTTTTCATATCTTTTTGACGCTAAAAACTTGTTTAGGTATAAGCGTGAGGAGATAAGAATTCAAGCTTGGGAAAGTCAGGAGAAAGCCAAAGTTGAAGCAGAAATGCAACGTATTGAGGTATGTGAGGCGTTTTTCGGATACCATTGCTTGATCACTCACACAAAGCCCACTGATAAAGCATCGTTAAAAAATTCTCTTGGTAGGTTAAAGTTGAGCAGATGAAGGCTGAAGCTGAAGCAAAGATTATGAAGAAAATCGCGATGGCTAAGCAAAAGTTGGAAGAGAAACGAGCTTATGCGGAAGCTAGAAAAGCCCGTGATGCCGAGAAGACAGTAGCTGATGTCGAATATATCAGGGAAACTGGTCGAATACCACCGGCCTCAGATTACAAGATATGTTGTGGTTGGTTCTCATGAGGCAAATAGAATGATTTTTTTCTCTTTTGAGTAAACCAAGATTTGATTCTTAAATACCTTGTGTAATATATAAATGGAATGCATTTTGTGTTGCATGAGTTCAAAAGAGAATGGTAAAGATTGTGTATTACGTTAGGGCTTGCTATTGCCTTAGGCCATAAAGGAACAACTTAAACCAGAACTAATACAGATATAAAAAATGTAGGCCGGATTAATCACTGGACGTGTAGAGAAGATGGCGTTATGGTTTACATGTTTACATCAGATTACTTGCGAACCGAACAACAATTGTACTAGTGACCCTCTATACTACCATATTTGGGCTTTAACCCATGGTCCCTGTTAGAATTGATGATTTATAAAGAGAAAGAGTATGAACACTCAAGAACACTCAAGAACACTCAAGAACAAATAAGAATAAGAAGGAGAGAAACTTATTTCCTTGATTCATTTCTTTGCAAATACATTGTAATATATAGAGAATACAAAAGACATCTTCCATAAACAAGGTCCATGAATTCATGAGCTCCCATAAACAAGGTCCATAATTTTGGGAACCATGTTTTAGGGATCCATGATTTCTTCATGTCAACACTCCCCCTCAAGCTTGACCATATGGAACAAGTCAAGCTTGGAAAGCCATGAAGTATTCCCTCATTAAAACCTTTACTTGGAAAAACCACTTGGGATAAAAACCAAGCAAAGGAAAAAGAGTAGAACACTCCATGGTGAGGGGATCACTGACATGGAAGGTTTATGAGTCCTAGTCTTGGAAGAATGGACTCACAAACTTTGCTGCTGGCCGCCTTGGTGAAGATGTCCGCCAGTTGATCTTCACTCCTTGTGTAGCATGGGAGGATCACTTGCTGCTCTACTGCTTGTCTTACCTTGTGGCAGTCTACTTCTATGTGTTTTGTCCTCTCATGGAAGACTGAATTGGACGCAATGTGTATTGCGGCTTGGTTGTCACAATGCATGGTCATGGGGTTGGTGATCTCAATCCCCAAGTCGCCTAGAAGACTCTTTATCCAGATGAGTTCACTGGTTAATTTCCTCATTGATCTGTACTCTGCTTCTGCACTTGAGCAAGACACAACCTTCTGCTTCTCACTTTTCCATGTAACCAAATTTCCTCCAATGAATGTGCAATAGCCGGTAGTTGATCTTCTGTCTGTTCTGTCTCCAGCCCAATCTGCATCACAGTATCCAACAACCTCAGTGTTTCTGTTGCAAGCCATCCATACGCCTTGACCCGGAGCCTCCCTTAAGTATCTTAGGATTCTCTCCACCATGTTCCAGTGATGAACCTTGGGATTTTGTATGTGCTGGCTAACCTGATTTACTGCAAAACAAACATCTGGCCGGGTAATGGTTAGATAGATCAGCTTCCCAACAATTCTCCTATATTGCTTGACATCTTCAAATGGAGTATCTTCATACTCCCCCTCTCGCAGTGTCTTGTAGCCCTCTTCAAGTGGTATCTTGGCTTGTCTTCTTCCAAGATCTCCTGCCTCCTTTAGAATATCCAAAGTATATTTTCTTTGGGACATGAACAACCCCTCCTTTGATCTGCACATCTCAATCCCGAGGAAGTACTTCAGTTCACCTAGATCCTTGATGTCAAATGCGGTCTTGAGGAATGTCTTGGTGGCACTGATCCCCTCCTTGTCACTACCAGTAATGATGATGTCGTCCACATAGACTAGGATCACAATAATCCCGGACTTGCTGGTGAGAGTGAAGAGTGTGTGATCCGCTTGAGACTTCACAAATCCTCTTCCATTCAATGTAGTGCTTAGTTTGTGGTACCAAGCTCTTGGTGATTGCTTCAAGCCATAGATCGCCTTTCTGAGTCTGAGGACATTTCCTGGCTTTACCATCTCTTCCATTCCCGGAGGTGGTCTCATGTACACTTCATCTTCTAGTTCACCTTGTAGAAAAGCATTCTTTACATCCATTTGCCAAAGATCCCACTCTAGGTTCACTGCCAATGAGATGAGTATCCGGATTGTATGAAGCTTCGCCACGGGTGCAAACGTGTCTAGATAATCTTCTCCATACACTTGTGTGTATCCTCTTGCTACCAGTCTGGTTTTCTTCCTTTCTGGCTTTCCATTTGCAAGATACTTGATGGTATGCAAGAGTCTGCTGGTCACGGCTTTCTTTCCTCTTGGAAGCTCAGTCTCATACCAGGTGTTGTTCTTGATCATGGCATTGATCTCTTCTTCAACAGACTCTCTCCATTCTTTGTCTTGCATTGCCTCTTCATAGGTGTTTGGGATGTACTCTTGATCCAATTCTCCAATGAAGACTTGATGTTCTTCTGGATATTGAGCAAGCGAGCATACTGCACTCACTGGATGTGCCACAGCTTTAGCATTGAAGTAGACTTTAGGTTTCCTGATTCTTGTGCTCCTTCGTAAGGGCTGTATCTGATCAGGTGCTGCGTCATTTGTTTCTTCTGGAACTTGATCTTGAGTCTCAGGAACTGATTCTGATTTGGTCTCATCCTGATCATGAGCTTCTTGTTGATTCCCCCCTTCAGGGTCAGGATGGGCAATTTCTTCATTTTCATTAATCACATCTTCTTCAACTACAGCTTCTGGAACAGGTGCAGTAGCTTCAGGGATATTCCTTCTTGTTTCTTGAGTTGCTGGAGACATGTCAATGCCGAAGTTCTCCAAAATGATTCTGAGGTTTGTGGCTCTTTCTGATTGTGGTAAGTCCCTCAGATCATCCCAATTCTTCTCCTCATAATATCCCTTTGTTTCCACAAACTTCACATCCCTTGATATTAAAACTTTTCCGGCTACTGGATCATAGCACTTATACCCCTTTTGTGTTGGAGAGTAGCCAATGAACATCGCTTTTGTGCTCCTGGCATCCAGTTTGTTTCTCTGCTCCCCTGGTATCAGCACAAAGCAGAGACATCCAAACACCCGTAAGTGGTCCAAAGCCGGCTTGGTCTGGTTAAGGACTTCAAACGGTGATAGATCTTTGAGGACTTGAGTTGGAGTCCTATTGATCAGATAAGTAGCAGCCACCACCGCATCACTCCAGAATCTTTTTGGAACGTTGGTGTGGAACATCATTGATCTGGCTACCTCCATCAGGTGTCTGTTCTTCCTTTCAGCAACTCCGTTTTGTTGAGGAGTATATGGACAGCTTGTTTGATGAATAATTCCATGTTGAGCCAGGTACTGTTTGAATGCATGACTTGTGTATTCTCCACCATTGTCTGATCTGAGGATCTTCAGCTTGGCATTGAAGTGGTTGGAGACATGAGCTTGGAAATTCTTGAAGGCGTCTAGCACCCTATCCTTGGACTGAATCAGTGTCAACCAGGTGTATTTGGATTTTTCATCAATGAAGGTGACAAAGTATTTGTGATTCTCCCTTGACACACATGGAGCCGTCCATACATCAGAGTGAACCAAGTCGAAGCATCTCTCATAGGTGGTGCCAGACCGTGGAAAGACTGTCCTACAATGCTTCCCCAATATGCAGGCTTCACATTCTTCATTCTTAGACACCACTCCCGGGAATATCAGGTTTAGAGCTCTTGTATGGGGATGTCCCAATCTGGCATGCCATATTGTGTTCTCAGCGCCATTAACGGTGCTAGCCAGGCAATGAGGCATAGATGATTCCGGCACCATATTCCTCTCAAGATGATACATCTGCTGATGGCTGTGCCCTTTTCCAATGATCTTTCCTGTCTTCAGGTCTTGAAACTCAACTTCATCTGGTCTGAACACAACTTGGCAGCCCAAATCAACCGTAGCCCTTCTTACTGATAACAAGTTAGATGAAAATCCAGGTATATACAAGGCAGTAGATTCCTTATCAAACACTCTAAGGTTCCCTATCCCTTCTATTTTCACCTTATCACCATTTGCTATGACTACATTCCCTACGGCAGGCTGGATATTACTAATCAAGTTCCTATCACAAATCATGTGATGGCTTGCTCCTGAATCTATTATGATAGGTTTAGAGTCAAGAGAATGTGTACCAGCCTTCTTGGAAGCAATGAGAGCCAAGACAGTGCTCCAGATAAAGGAATTGGCGTCTTTTCTGGTCACAAAACCATCAGATGAGGTCGTACCAGCTTGATTTCTCCACATGTCTTCAGTTGAATCACTCATGTGAGCAGAATACATGGTTCTCCCTTGAATTGCTTGCTGCTCCTTGGGTTTACATTTATCCGGCTGGCTTTTGAGAGGATCACCATCATTTAGGCATGGAATCTTTCTTCCAGTAAAGAAATTATGTATCAGTGTGTTGAATGATGAGTCTAGGTGTAGGAGAAAGCTGAGGAACCGGTCGTTCTCATAGATGGTTTGGAGACTCTCCCATAAACACCCATAAGCGGTTTGAAGACTCTCCCAAAGTCTCTTGGCGGTTTTGATGTGAGAATTGATCTTCATGATTGGTTTTGACAAGGAGTTACAGATGAGAGCCAGAGCTTGCTGGTCTTCTTGAACCCATTGGTTGTGGTTGTTCACGTATCTATCTTCTTCAGCCATCCTCTTTGAAGTTCCAGCCTTCATGATATGGCTGTCCCAAAGTCCATGACATCCCAAGGTGATTCTGGCCACTCTTGACCATGATAGATAATTAGGACCCTCAAGGGTCACGGAAATTATGTTTTTCTTCTCCATTTTTATGATTTGCGGAATGAGAATAACATAAAAGCTTTGCTGAATGAAAAGAGAAATATAGAAAAGGTTTGCGGAATGAAGTAGGAGCTTAAAGCTCTGATACCATGTTAGAATTGATGATTTATGAAGAGAAAGAGTATGAACACTCAAGAACACTCAAGAACACTCAAGAACAAATAAGAATAAGAAGGAGAGAAACTTATTTCCTTGATTCATTTCTTTGCAAATACATTGTAATATATAGAGAATACAAAAGACATCTTCCATAAACAAGGTCCATGAATTCATGAGCTCCCATAAACAAGGTCCATAATTTTGGGAACCATGTTTTAGGGATCCATGATTTCTTCATGTCAACAGTCCCAATGCTTACAAAGCCCATTAGATCCTTTTTTCTTCTGCTAGCCAAATGATCAATCATCAATGTTTGTTAATCATGTTTGGGGCTTGGGAGTTTTTAAGTTCTATGTTAATACAGTTTTGCAAGATGTAGAAGCTTCCCATCTTCTTCTCTGGTCCATTCAATTTTTCCAGCCAGCTTGACACTGTTTTGCGGACTTTAATTTCAGTTTTCATCAATGGTTTACAGTGTCACACAAATGTAGGGGTGTTCAATCTGGATATCGGTTGGTTTCGGTTTGGTTTTTTCGGTTTTTCGGTATTTCGGTTAGTAAAATACAACTACGATTCTAAATCTATATTTAGTTCAGTTCAGTTCGGTTTATATACTGTCGGTTTTCGGTTTATTCGGTTTTATACCAAAAAATATAATATTTAGTTTGAGATCATATTATATGAATTTTAAAGTCATGTTGTCCACACAATCATTTATTAAAAAATATTATATGTTCAAATAAAAAAACAGAAAAAAATAAAAACGCTTCTACCATCAAATAAAATATTCAAAACTAAAACTAAAATCAAAGTTCTGAATTTTGAAAATAAAAATAAAACACAAACATAAACATGAAAGAAAAGTTTTTCCAACTTTGCATATTTAGTGTTCATCAAAGTCACGATGAAGACTAAGAAAATAAAAAGTATTAGTTGCGATGAATTTTTATTTAATTATAGTTCAAGTATTTCTTAAATTATGACTTCTTTATTACTATAAAAATATGGTATACTAATAAAAATTAACTTATATAACAAATATATCATCATGTGTCGTTATAAAATATATACATATTTACATGTTTTTATTTTTCATCGGTTTTATTCAGTTTAATATGTTATATACCAAACCATATCGAAATCCTACGGTTTTTATAAAATCACATCTATTCGGTTTATATGGTATATACCAAAATCAAACCATATTGTCTATTTCGGTTTAGTTCGGTTCAGTACGATTCGATTTTACCATATTGAACAGGCCTACACAAATGACTCCAAACGTTTCTCTGAAGCAACAAAGTAGGGGTGGGCACAAGCCAAGTACTTGCCATTTTTGGCGTACTTGGTACTTGGCTTGACTTGTTCGAGTAATGAAATCTTAGACTTGTACTTGGTTTACTAAAAACGAGTACTTGCACTTTCAAGTACTTGCTAAAATTTAATATACTTGCAAATACTTGCAAGTACTTACCATGTTTTACTATTTGCTATTTCTAAATTAGTTTATAAATTATCGATAAGTTATTTAATATTTTATCTACTTAAACTGTGCATATGAGTTTAAGAAATTTAGTGAGTTATAATTATAAGCTAAAATAGAAAATATTTCTTCACTTTTCATATGTTTTAAGTCTAATATATGATATATATAAAATAAAATAAAAACTATAAAATAATTTTATAATATATCATTTTAATTTATTTCTCGTATAAACAAATAATTTGATTCTAATTTAGAGATATTTTTGTCCACAAGTAAAAACGGGTAGTAAATCAGGTAATAAGTCACGAGTAACAAGCCAACAACGCCAAGTAGTTGTTTTTGTTTTAGTACTTGATACTTGTCTTGTACTTGCAAGTAATTGAAATAAACGACTTGATACTCGACTTGCACAAAACGAGTACTCGACTTTAAGAGCCAAGTACGAATCAAGTAGCGAGTACAAGCCGAGTAGCAAGTAATCGTGCCCACCCCTACAACAAAGTTCCTTTTTACATTATTTCTTATTTTCTTAGAACCGAATCAGTTAATATTAATTATCAATAATTTCTTCACAAACAACGAAGGGATGGACCTGGATTTTTTTTTCTTTTGGTCTTAAAACTAAAAAAAAAGTACTTCAAATTTACTTTACCTCAAAAAAGTATTTGGACGATCGTCAATAATTAATAACATTTGACGTTTCTGTTCGTCGTTTTATATTGAGATAAATAAATGAGAAAACCAGTCGGATAATTCATAAGTACTCTAAAATAATAACTAATAGAATGTAATAAATAATTTGAAGAGAAATACCATAGAACAGTTTTTTAAAAAGATTTGTTACGAAACAAAATAGTATTTAAATAGAAAATAACTAAAATAGATTTAAAGTTAATTAATAAAAATTTAGGGTTTAGATTTATGAGGTTAAGATTTTGAAGGTGAAATTTAAAATTTAAAATAAAAAATTAAAATATTAAAAAAAACTTAAAAATAACTATTTAAAATATTTGTTCATAATAAAAAAGTCATTTTTATAATACTTAAAATATTCATTTTTTATAAACGAAGTATAAGTATAAATCCACATTTTTATTATTCATACAAAACAAACGGAATATCAATTATACATGAAATATCAAACGGATCACTGCTCAAAACTCTTATCGCTAAAGCTTATTTTAGTTATATTCATTTTTAATACTTGATTGGATCATGATGATACCTCCGTTTGACTATGACAGTAGCTCTTATTATCAACTTTGATTTATCAATTTCTGCAATCTTTTTATCTCATATATCAAACATGCAATCCAACCATGACAATCCAATTATAATCTTAACCTAATCAACAATAATAAATTATATCATGAAATCTAGATATTTCCACTATGATTGAAATTATGGCTATGACATCTATCTAGAAAAGACATATGATTCTATGTGTAGTAGACAAAAGTTAGGTTCTTAGAGCAGGTTCATTGAGGGTCTCTTAGCAGAGGTTCTTAACTTTTCTAAAATACGTTTCTTAACTTTTAACTAAGAAACCCTAAGAGACGTCTCTTAAATAAGAGTTTTAAGAGCCATCTCTTAACAAAAAAAATTTAAAAAAAAAAAAAAAAGAGTCAAATTTAGTTAAGAACCTCATTATAAGATACGCTGATAAACATGGTCTTAGATCTTCATTTGAATATATTCTTTACATGTTAATATGAATGGCTACGACGTTTTATGAAAAAATAAAATCAAGCAGTTTTTTGAAGAGGTAGAAAAAAACTTCAAAAGAAAATAAATAAATAAAATAGGTAAAAAGAAAGAAAAAACGGTGAGAACTTTCAAAATGATGGGGTACCCATACACTGTTTAACACGGGCTCGTGAAAGTGCCCTAACTTGTGTTATCAATAAATGTCCCTACCACATGCACCCAACATTATTTTCAACCATTCCAAATTTTCTTACTCATAATATATAGTCCCACCACTAAAGATATATGTGATAATGTGAATCACATTCATACACCACGAATCAAAACCATATACCTACAAATATCTCCTTATCAGATTTATTATTTATTTGACTTGAAAACATGGTCTTGTTTATTAGTTGATCATACTCTATTCTCTTAATGGACAATCAAACACTACATCAAATCATAAATTCTTCTATTATTCGAACGATGCCAAACTTATAGCTGATATGGATTATCACGTTTACGTTTCCATGCTGTAAATATTCTACCAGCAAAATGACCTTAATAATTCTACAAATTTCTACCTATATTCCTTACATTATGGTGAAAACGAAACTTACATGTATCATACACTACTTACTTAGGCCATGTTCATTGCGGGGCTCTTAAGTGGAGTTCTTAACTTTTGATTTTTCATTTTTCCGTTTTTTTTTTTTTACTTTACGGCTAAGAACCGGCTTTTAAAACTCTTATTTAAGAGTCATTTCTTAGTTTTTCTTAGTTAAAAACTAAGAACCGGTTCTTAACAAAAGTTAAGAACCCCACCTAAGAACCCGGCAATAAACATGCCCTTACTATAAAAGTTAGGGCATATCTTAAATGACCTACCAATGAAAGTATCCTACGAGTACGACAAACTACGGATCGATACGTGTCATGAGAAAAGAGGTCACTGGTCACTGCTGACGCAAAACGAGATCTAATTTTAGGGTAAAGCCCTAAATAACGGGTCGGAATAGTTTGGTGTTTCACACAAACTATACACTAACCAATAAGGGAACTGGGACGCAAATCACTTTCTATGTGGACCACTGACTTTTAGACAAAAGTCTTTACAACACAGCTCCAAAGCAATAATACTTCACCATCAAGTTGATTGAAGAAGTGGCGAGTAAAGAAAATGACATAACAAAAGTTCAGTAAAAATATTTATATAAGTAAAAAAAAGACCAAAAGATCTTGTAATTACAGTATTACGACAGCTATAGTTTGTTTCCACAAAGGCCAACACAAAGCTCTCTTCTCAAGTGATAAAGAGAGATTAAGCTAGTAATTAAACTAAGAGGATCAATACTTGATAACTTGAATACCAAGAAAAGGGGTTTTCTTTCTACTTCTAGTAGTTGAACGAACCCCCAACGGATGCAATACCGTTACCGAGACTCCTCGGGTCTGACCGGTCCCCAAAGTCATCGCAGTTCCCGTTGCTTGGGAGCTTATCGACTTTGTTGGAGGATGGAGCAGAGTTGAGAAGCTCAAGGCCTCTTTTACCCATTTGCTGCACTTCTTGTGGTGAGAGTATCTTGATGCACCACACGCTGCTCACAAACTCCCTGTAGTCGATAAAGATGAGCCAACAAGGGTGTGTATTAAGATCAGTCTATAACAAAATGCGTGTACGAAAAGAATAAGGGAGGTAATAACTTACGGCCAAGGGTCATCGCCGAGGAGAAGAACATCGTTCTCTCGGTCAACAAATACAAGCTGCCAGCCTGATCTCACAGGATCTTCTAATTGACCTTCAAGGCCAAACATGCGAGCAAGCTCGCTTCGCAGCTCATTGTAGCTGCTGAACTTTGTTATATCTAATGATCTTCCAAAAGACCCTGACTTATACACCTGCAAAAAGACATTTCCATTAGATCATCACTACATGTGCAAGTAAAGAAAACACACTTTGGGAAAGTTTACCTTCACAAAGGTATTAGACTGTTGGTTCTCAGAACCGAGGTTTTCTGAGGACTGTAGAAAGCCTGGTTCGTCTACACAACTAGAAGGTGTCGTCATTGCAAGATTGCCAGAGAACTCGTGGTTGTAATTAGATGATGTGAAGTGTTGAGTGGTGGAGTCGCCGCCTTCAATGCCAATGCTTCTAAGGTTTGACATTCCGTTTGGCATCAGAAGGGAAGATGAATCAATGTTGACTCCAAAGAGAAGATGACTGTGAGGGTCTGAGGGGTTCTCTTCTTGCTCTATTGAGCACTCTTTACCACCGGGGAATGGAGGCAACGAGACAGCATTTGGAGGACAGTTGCTTGTGTGAGACTGTCCCAACTGCTGCATTACGGATTGAGTGTTGTTGTTGTTGTTGTTACCGGCTCCAGGGTGCTGGAAGGATGAATCAACTGCAGGACGCTTTGATGGCCAACCAGAAGAAGTCATTGCAGAGTTTGTTCTAGTGAGGTTGAGCAGTTGAGAAGACTCGTCTTGAGGGAAGTTACTGAGAAGAGTGTGGAGCGGGGAGATGGGATTGTTTCCTCCGTTGGTGTCTGAGAAGCTTTGTTGACGACATAGAGAAGTCATGGACTGGAGTAGAGACGTGTTTGACTGAGAAGCAGAACCAAACTGAGACATAGCTGCTGTTGTAGCTGTTGTTTGACTAGAAGAAGACAGATTGTCCACCACTTGCTGCTGCTGCTGAGAGTAAAGATTGTTTGACTGAGATTGAGCCTGTGACTGAGGCTGGTGAGTTTCAGGAAGATACGACTGATGTTGTTGTTGCTGCTGCTGCTGGGAGAACTGTTGTTGCTGTTGCTGCTGTTGCTGAGAGAGTTGTTGCTGATGCTGCTGTTGCTGAGAGAGTTGTTGCTGATGCTGCTGAGAGAGTTGCTGCTGCAACATCTGCGGCTGCACTAAAGAAGGGGGCTGCATTGAGAAACCCGAGGGATTTTGAAACTGAAGAAGAGAAGCAGCAGCTTTAGCAGGATCAATGCCTCTCATGTCTTGAAGTGCAGCTGCAGCCATTGCTTGGTAAACATCGTTTTGCATACCAAGCAATCCAGAAGCATCAAGCCTCGGCTGCATCCACGGGTTTACTCCCATACCTTGAAAGTTCATAGACTGAAGTCCTCGATCCCACATAAGCGGTGAACTCATACCCATACTCATATCATCTTCTTTAAGACCTACATAAGCAAAAGGAGAGGCAACAAGATTAGAATATATAGATACTAACTTTCAAGGGATGAACCATTTAGAAATTTACAATACCATGAAAAGATGGGAGACCTGGAGGCCATGGACGCTTAAGCCTGAGAGGAAAAGGGGAAGCATACATAGGGAATGTCGTTAAAGGCTCAATCTCCCACAAGGAAACCCTTGGTTGCCTATCTCCTGCAGTAGACTCATCCCATCCAACCTACACCATGATCAAGATGATGACATATATACACAAGAAAAGCAAAGATTTGATACTAAAGGTTTGGTTTCTGAAATGAACCTTGACGGACCGCCAATGAGAATTAGCCCAACGAGCAGGATCTAGATCACAAATGCCAGTTATTGTACCCATGTACCTGCCAACAAATAAACATTCTTGAGGAGGAACATTCAGGTGCAAAAAGCATAGTAATAGATAAGAACTCTGTTGATTCACCTACCTACGAACACTTGATTCTTCGGTTTCAAACAGCATCCTAAACCTCATGCCAACAGAGACACGAGTGTGATAAACAGCTTTCACGTACTTAGCCAGAGGTATTACAAACTCTGATGGACATGCCCTGAAGAATAACGGAACTCTTTATCACCAAATGCAAAGAATCAACATGTAGGTGCATTCATATGGGATATAAAACCGTACCTTGGGTTATAGAAGATGGTGAAGCGACTGTTTGTGGCGGCTGCATGAGCTGCTGCAGCAAGAAGGCCTAAATGCATACTGTCACTTGACAAAACAGATGAAGGCATGACAGTTTGTGGCCGGTTGGCTCGTCTTATACCAAGAAGTAACTGATTCTTATCGTTCCTGATGTCAACAAAAAAATGACATGAGCTCCCACATTCATTAAAGAAAGCAGATACTTGAAGGAGTGGTTCTAACCAGATAAAAAGCACAGAGTCACCAGCGACAAGCCTTTTAGCACTAACAAATACGCTCCAACCAGTAGTAAGAAGGTGTCTCTTGGGTTGGCCTGAGAAAGGAGATAAACAAAACAATAGTCAATAACTCTCTTTGATCTTCAGTTATAGCTAAGGAAACTGGAAGCTAACCTCTGAATATATGCCTAAACTTCCATTCATTATCATGCAGATCTCTTGCCATCAACTCTTGAGCTGGAGGCTGCAGTGTGTAATCCTGAAGAACACACAAAAAAAAAAATCATTACCTGAGTTTCAAAGAAAGAAACTTCAGAGTAAGTAGAAGAATGAAAGTACCAAGGGAGGGAAAACTTTCTCAGCAGCTCGGCGAGGTACAGAGAAACCTCCATGAGTGCTGGTATCACTAGCAGTCAGAGTTTTACAGAAATAGTTTGTAGGTTGTCTACTCGGGACACCTAGCTCCGTTGGAAGGTAAGGATCTTTTTGCTCTTGCTGCATTCAAACAAGACAACTATTAACAACACCGACAAATCTGCATAAAGTAAAAGTATGGATTACAAGTAAAAAAGTCTCATACAGCATTCAACGGCTGCAAAGTCATCTGTGCATAGACTTCATCTGTTTCAACATCAGCCTGAAAGAAAACAGTGTCCAAGATTAAGTCACACAACAGAATAAACACACTATTGTCATAAAAAATGTTCCTCACATGCATTGTGACATTGTGAAGCTGACAGATAAGTTGCGGAGGCAAGCTAGGGTAGTTTGGTGTATGAGCATCCACTTCCTTATTGGTTGAGGCAGCGACCTGAAAAGCGCACAAAATGTTCTCATATCTTTCAGTAATCTGTAACCAAAAAAGAATCCAACGCAGCAGTAAGGGAAGGGGAGACAAAAAAGACCTGTTCACTGTGACCTTGAGGGAAATACACAACTCTGCTTCCAAGAGGAGGTAGTGAGACAAGAGGACCAGCACAAGCATGCCAGAGCTCAGAATTAAGAACTCTTTTCTCTCCTGTTTCAACAAAAACACACACAAGTTAAGTTAAAATCAAAAGTTTCTACATTTGCAAGTATCAACCAATAGAGAAAGAGAGAGAGAGAGAGAGTCATAATACCTTCATGAGGTTCAGGATTAAACCCAGCTGAAGACAATCTCATCTTCTTTTTTTATATATAAAACTTAAAAAGCAGAAATTTCAACTTTGTTTTCTTCAAAGATCCAAAGATGCCTAAATGTAATTATGACAAGGACAAAGCATTAACTTTCTTTTAACTGTTTCCCTCCACCTCTCACTCATTCACCAACCAAATCTTTCCACAAATCCAAAAAAAAACACTAAGAAAAAAAAGACTGAGTTCTTCTTCTTCTTCTTCTCCTGACAGAACAGAACACACATCAACCAAGTCTGATTTTTTCAGCTCGCAATCTTTGTCTCGACGACCTCAAAGCCGCTTCTCAGAGTCTTCAACTCCTTCATTACTTGCAACTTATCCCACTGATAACTCCCATTAAAATAGTGTATATAAGAAACCCACCACCGCCAAAAGCTCAGAAACCAAGAAAGAAACACAGATCTCGAGCTATCACTAAAACGGCAGGAGAAGGTGTCGTTTAAGTCTTGTACGAATGGATCTTCTTCCTTAAAAGCTTATGAGAAAACGAGATCCCAGGACTATGATCGGGAAATGGGAAAGAAAACATATATGGGCATGGACTGCTTAACTGTTGCAGAACATGTGTACAGAAGGAATAATAATCATACAAAACAAAGACAAGGAAAGAAAGAAAGAACGAAAGAGACTGTTTTTTTTTTGTTTTTAATTTTGTTTCCGGTAGCAATAAAATGGCGGCGACGTGGCGGAGCTAAGCTTCTGGTATTATTATACTCTGCTCGAAAGTTACTTAACTTCTCTCACTCTCTCTCTCTCTTATTTGAATGAGAAGGAAGAAAGAACGACAATGGCTGTTTTAACCCGTACCCGAACGAAGCGGGTCTTTTATTTTCGCTACACATTTTTCAAAGCAACTTGTTCTTCCCAAAAGGACACATTGATGAAATTACAAATGTAACCCTGACTTCTGTTTTTATTCACAGTTGGGGACTTGTGTCCATTTTTTTACACAGGGGAAGTCAAGGTCGTAAGAGCATCTCCATCCCTAAACTCCTCCAAAAGTTCTTAAGTTTTTTTTTTTTTTCAATTATTTTTTTTTTCAGAACTAAAAAAAAAAAAAAGGAACCACTCGCCTGCCGACACTTGACAGTCGGGCCCGCGAACAGTGTAAGAGTCGCCTCTTAAATAGGCAATTTTGTAACCGAGCTCTTAACTATTCATTGATGTGACAGTATTGTTTATTATTATTTTTTTTTTTTAAACTTAAGATCCCCTCCAAAGTTCACCATTGGAGGTGCTCTAACATTCGAAAGAGACGCTTGCTATAACCAGAGCGCTAAAACCGAATAAAACTAACTTGGAAACAACTCTAGCCAGTTAACTAGAATACCAATCATTTCATTAAATCTTAAGTAATTTGTTTTTAGAAAAATATCCGAAGATAAACCGAATAAAACTAACTTGGACACCTCACGTCACGGTCTTTATTTCTATTTTCTACCATATATTATTTTCTTAGATAATGATCTCAGTTATTAAAATTAGTTATCGGGTGTCAGCAAAACTGTATACGAAATTAATATATTGATCAAATGATTTTCTAGAACGTTGACAATCTTACGGTGGATCTCAACTCTTTAACCTTTAGAAAGAATTAGCTTGTTATCGTTCACCAATATAATAATTATATTCACTAATTAATGATTTTAACAAAATGAATTATCTTTAATTAATTTCATAAATCATTTGTACCAACATATATTATTTCATATAAATGAAAGATTATTATTAAAAGTAAATCAAAAGAAAAAAAAAGAAAAACATCCATAGTTATTTTCACATAATTAAAATATATAGATATAACTAACCGTAAGGACAATAGAACAATATGTTTTATTGTTCTAATATGAGTATATTTTATGGTCGAATAGTAAAAAAATGGGTTTAGAATATAAACACGTTTCAGTGATCAACCTATTGCGCAAAACTAATTTACATTGTTTAAGATATTTATATGGATATAAATATTCGCTTTTAACTCATTTGAATATCTAAAAACATAGTCTATTCATAGAATGCATGCCTTCTGGTGATTAGTTTATGTCCTTCTATAGATTCATATACCCATGTTAATAAAAAAATAACCTTGATAGATAAACTAATATTTGTGTATTATATAAACTAGATCTTAGTTATTATCATTAATTATTAGTTGTGGCGCGCGCGAGTACGTCAGAAATGAAGTGCTCCTTCTTTTCATTGGGCTTCTTTTGCCTCATTATTTGATTGTGCGATGTGAAATGGAAGTGTGCGAGTTATTAATAGATATATTTATCTATATATGAAATAATAGCAATACGTCAAGGTAGAAAGTGAAATCACCTGATAAGAATGACAGGACGTGCTTTTATGTTCCATTTTTTCTTCATTTTTCTTGAATGAGGCATGAATTAGGGCACTTCTAATGGTATATAAGAAGAAACATAAAAATGGAAGAAATAAATCTCTATTCGATAGTTTGATCCAAAAAAAATCTCTATTCAACAGTAAATTATTTTTTTAAAATGAGGAAGTGACTACTATTACATTACAAACTCATTTTGATGTTAAGTTTTTTATTTACATAATAATCCTTAAGTTTTTGATAAAACAATTTTTATGCATAAACAATATTATATACTTATTAAACTTTTTTTTAAATAATTATCAATAACAAATAAAGTAAATAATTTAACATAAAACTTTTAATTCAATGATGATAAACAAAAAATAATAAATAGAAATAATAACAACAAATTAAAAACGCATACTCTCTCCGGTCCATTTAGATAGATGTTTTAAAAAAAACAAATTTCACAAGGATATATGTTTTATGTTTTTATGCACAAATTATAAACTTCAATAAATTTATTGGGTTTATTAAATTACTAATAATTGATAAATACAAAATGATGCATTTATAATAGTGATGTAATATGTTTTTTAATATATGTGAAAATATTAGTAAACCTATCTTTAAGAAATAGAGGTAGTATAAACTTAACAATATATTATATTTGTGGAACATATTTTGATTGATTATTTGTGGAAAATATAGTAATATTATTTTAATCAAATCATACTATTTTTATGTGATCATATAATTTAATTAATATAATAAATGATTTTGAAATAAAATTAGATTTTAATTTAAAAATTTAAAACAAATAGATATAATTAAATATTATTAGCAATAAACAAGAAGTGAGGAAATGAATCTATATTATAATGGGAGAGTTTACTCTCTCCCCTTCTGCCACGTGTCCATTTCGTAATGGGCTTTTAAAAAAAAAATTGGATGTTGACTATGAGATTTGAACCCTTCACCTCAATGTTTATTTGATTGACATAACCAACTGAGCTAAATGAGATTTTGTAAACTAGAAACTAAATTTTATATAATAATATTACAGTTTGGTCTTTCGTAAGGGTGTCTATGTCAATATTAAGTTGGTCCCACATATTTTTTTTTAAATCGTATGTTGACATACTAAAATAGTCGAACCTTTCACTTCGGTGTTTATTTGATTGACATAACTAACTCAGGTACAAGAGATTTTTTTAAAATTGATGGCGGATTTTTTACTTATTTTGAATGAGGCGTGGCGGTCGAGGCATTACAAGTGGTATTACAGCTGGTTAGCCATCTCGATTTTAACCCGAGAGGCAACTTGAGACCTGTCGTGGGACACAACAAAGACGTTTTATTCTTTGAGAGAAGGTGAATGGAAACATCCCGAGCTGTGATATATATAAAAAGGCTTAAGAGAATTGATTTAGTTACCTATGTCACCAAAGTTGACTTACCTTTTCCGTCACACATCCGTTTAGAACTCCAGAGTTCAGCGTGCTTAGGTTGGTATAGTGAAATGATGAATGAGCTATCAGGAAGTGATTCATGATACCATGCGAATGAATCCAAAACACGAGGAAGGTCGGGTGGTGATTATAGGGTCAGTAAACAATGATTTGGAGACTTTAGAAAAGTTAACAAACCGATCGTTAGATGGAATGGGATCTACAGGTCGAGAGCGCGAATATGAGCAGCCCATTAACCGTGGGCGGTCGGGACGTTATATTATTATTCCATGTCAACAAGCAAATTAAAGATTTCATCTTGGTATAGTGAAATGATGAATGAGCTATCAGGAAGTGATTCATGATACCATGCGAATGAATCCAAAACACGAGGAAGGTCGGGTGGTGATTATAGGGTCAGTAAACAATGATTTGGAGACTTTAGAAAAATTAACGAACCGATCGTTAGATGGAATGGGATCTACAGGTCGAGAGCGCGAATATGAGCAGCCCATTAACCGTGGGCGGTCGGGACGTTATATTATTATTCCATGTCAACAAGCAAATTAAAGATTTCATCTCTACATATAAATTAGAAATTTTCATAAAGTAGTACGGAAAGTTTTAGGGATTACACTTCCTGATTTTCAAACTATCTTATGTACATAACTTAATGTCGTAATCTTCCTGATTTTTATTTGGCTTTCTAATGAAAATTACACTTCACTTGAAGACATAACGAAACGGAAGTGAACTCAATGGAAGTGATGACTCCAATATTGCAATACGAAAAAACAAATATTTAGACAAGATATGAACAACAAAATCTTATACACACATAAAGCTTAAAAAAACGAATTCGGCCCCGCGCTTGCGCGGGGACTATATTTCTAGTATATTTATAATTGGGAGACACAATGGAAGAAATCATTGAAGCAAATCACAAATTCATTTTGAGTTTAAATCCTTTTTTAAAAAGGAAAACTATTAAAAATGGTCTTAGTTGTATGCATGAGAGGGGAACATTTGGCAACAAAGTATATAAATGTATAACCTATTTATACTTAGTTGGGAAAAAAACTATTTATACTTATTATTCTATTTTTCAAAGAAAATTGAAAAGAAATTTACTCAAAATTGTATGTAAAATGGAAAATTGGATTAGAGATAATTTAATCAAAAGATAGTAAAAGAAGAGTACAGTGTAGGGTTGTCCCTAGAAAGAAAAGGGTAGAAGTAGGGAGCAGTGTACGACGATAGGTTATGAAATCAAGGAACCAATTACAGCCGTTAGATCGAACTTATTTACATGAGTTGGAGATGGGACATGACATTTGTGCTTCACCCATTGGTTGCGTTCAGAGTACTTACAGTGTTCCATCGCTACACGCATTCACCCTTTGCGCCCACCCACACACGTGCGTCACTGAGTATATATACACGTACACGTAAAATCCATAAGAATCTTCTACTACATATCAGGCATCCAAGGCTTGCAGGTTCGCAGAATCAATAGTTATATTATTTTCTGCAGGACGAAGTTGACTTTACCTTAGGACTTTAGTGCAATATTTTTTCTTGATCAAATAAAATTCTTGATGACTTTACTTTTACCTTAGGACATTAGTGCAATATTTACTGAAACTTTACTTTTACCTTAAGACATTAGTGCAATGTTTACTGAAACTTTACCTTTACCTTAGGACATTATTGCAATGTTACTGAAAGATTCTTGATGAATGAAGATTACTCAAGTTATAACACAATCGTTAATCGTTATAGCCTATCGAGTTTCTGGGGTTTTGCGCCATTTCATCCATTTTAGTGCTATTTGGACATGTTGACTCAAAACCAAATAAGTTTTTACAAGAGATTGTAACGTTCGAAATTGAACGGTATATAGGAAGTTAGTTTATATATATTCAATACGGATTAAGTGTTTAGTGTTGACTAGAATATCAAATGGTAAATCGAAGTTACATTAGTAAGTAATTACTTTCAACTAATTTTTACCCACTCAAAAAATTTATGGATAAAGTGTTTATTAATTTATACAAATAATTACGCAGTAGAGAGCCGTCGATCAACCATAGTACCATACATTTTTCCTCATTTTCAACTATTTTTGAAGTATAACTCCGATATAATAAACGTCGCGAGGGATGTACTAGTAAAAAAACTGTATAAAATATTTATAAATAGTGAACAAAATTATTTATAATCATCGGTGAAAATACCTTTTTAAAATTGAAAATACTGTCAAATCTTTTGGATTGTGTGGAACGAAGAGCATAAATATTTAACTAGTTAAATGAGTTATATTTTCTATTGATATCTTATAAACATAATAGATCATGGGACAAAATCCACACTAAACACCAATGTTGAGTTTGCCTAGTGGTTATGTCCTTTGGTTGTCGATTATAAAAACTTAACCACTCTAACTTAACTACTAGCTAGAACCAACATCACTTGACATCTTTTTAGCTGCTACACAAGAATAATATTCAAGTTGTTTTGTCTTTACTTGAAGTTCAAAATCAGGTATTTACTAGAATTACAACAGTTATGAATCTATCTTAACAGTATATGAGCATAACAAAAAAAGTGTAAGAGATAAGAACGCACACACGAAAGGCCATTCATGCATGTCCTTCGAAGAAACTGCCAGCCGGATCAGAGGTCTGGCCCATCTCACATGCGATCTATCTTTTCTCAGGAAAACACTTGTACTAGATATTTGTATTATTTTATTTATAAGAAAATCTATGTATTAATTTTATATATTATTTTTAATATGTTCAATCATTTAGAAGACGAATTACCTTTTCGATCAGCATTAAATTAATTCTTAAACTTGGTTTGCAAAATTCCAAGTGTTACTATCTCATGCAAATTTGGCGTATGACTTATCCAAATGTTTGGTGTTACTATCACATATTTAAAATCGTGGAGCATATCCCTACCAATATAATAATGTGGATTCAATCCATAAACACATTACTAGGTCAGTTCAACGACGCAATCTCTAAAAATTCTGATCAATAATTGTACTAGAATTTTCCAGTTTCCTTATTAAATAAGTTTTTCCTGATTGGTGATTTAAAAATGTGTCTAAAACATCATCTAAATACATAATAAAAGTAGTTACCAATGTTTGAAGTGCTGAAAGTTTTTTATATAATATAAACTAATGAAATTCTATTTTCTATTTGAAGTCTTCGTGTTAATTAATTCAAAACATATATCAAGGTATATTCGTGTGTTTGTTGACTTAATTTTAGCGTTATATCCTTGTTTATAAAAATTTATACTTTTATAGAACTTTTGTTTTATGGACTTGATAATTTTGTAACTGCATCAAAAAATTATTGTCTCCAAAAAGTTAGCTGATCATTGATTTTGTAATATTTTCGTTTAGTCTACTATTACTGAGATATGAAATTTCTCTAATTTTCTTTAGTTGACAAAACAATTTTCTCTAATTTTATTCACTATTAAAACAAAATTAGAAAACTTTGCCTGTGTCATATTAGTCAATATTCTCAACAGTTTAATGTGTCTGTTTATTACCATACTGGCAATACAAATCGTCTTTGCTATCCAAGTAAACTACTAAAATACCATACTAGGAAAAAGAAACTACGTTTGTGTTAGAACTTAGAAGTAGCATATATAAGTTGACGTTGGTTTAATAAATCATTTAATGTTGTGGTTATGCATATTCTTCACAGATACTGCTCAATAATCCGTCAAAGAGAGCGATTTGTGGGAAAATCAAAATTATAAAAAAAAAGCAACAAGTCAAGGGTAAGATTTGGGAGACCCACCATTCATCGCTGAAGATTTCCCCGTCCCACCTCTTTTGGCATGGTATTTGATTTTATATCTTCCACTATTATTTCCTTCTCCTTAGCTTTATTAATCATTCATTATCTTTCTGGCTAAAGCTTTTGGAAAACAAAATCGAATACATGATGGGAGTTACGAAGCTGCCTGAACAAAAAAAATTAAAAATAATAATAAGTGAAGAGGGTGAGCAAATGTGGGATGGATACATGACGGATGGAGTAAGGGAGAATAATGTCAGTGTTCATAAATTTTAATATCATTCCATCCGTCCCACACACTTTCTTTTGGCATTTATACAAACAATTTTCTTCCTATATAAAAACATTTTTCTTCCTATATCTACTTATTAGATAACTATATTTTTCTGAACAATTAGGTAATTATATTTTCGTTATGTGTTAAGTTTTATGATTATTTAATTCAAAAATAGTTTGTAACGAATAGATTTGCTTACCATCATATATGTCACTGATAGTTCTCGTGTTAGATACTTTTTATCATATTTTTAAGATAGTGATTCTTTCTAACTATTGATTAAACAATTTCATTTTAGTCTAATATGTACCAAGTTAGATACAAGCATCAAGTTATCGATTTCAATTCAGTTGTTTTGAACTGTCACATTATGCTAAACTATTTTAACTTAAAATTAATTAAAAGTATTCGTATTTTCTTATATTTAAAAAAAAACTATAATATTTCTTTCAGTATTACATACCAGTAATGTGAAAGGGTAACTGAAAAATGTTCACTAAATCTA
The DNA here is from genome assembly GCA_905132765.1 of Moricandia arvensis. Lineage (NCBI taxonomy): Eukaryota > Viridiplantae > Streptophyta > Magnoliopsida > Brassicales > Brassicaceae > Moricandia > Moricandia arvensis. The sequence goes on from CAJHQP010000714.1 coordinate 132,679, forward strand.
TAAATTTAGAGATGATTATAGTGAAGAACACTCCACACACAAAATGAGATGTGATTTTGAACGATCTATAAAATTATATATTTATTTATAGTCGATAGGTTAAAACTGAATATTCATACAACTTAACCATTTCAAATTTTATATATATTCAAATAGTCTAGCTCAAACCATGGAAAAAAAAAACTAGTTTACACTACTAGGTTCTTAGGTCCAATAATATGATTAAAGTAAAACTTGCATAAAGTCCTTTGATAAATAATTTGCTTATTTTGAAATCACTTCGACGTTTCTGATAACTCGTCTTAAGTCTTTGTCATTTACTGAATAAATATATAAATATTTATTTTTAATTTTTCTTTTTCGAATTTGTTTCAAGACAAGAAAGATAATAATAAATTATTTAACAAACTGAAATGAAGTTTGGTCCTCCCTTTTTCTACAAGTCCTGGTTTCATATTTTTCCACGATTTTAAGCCATCGCTTTCCTCAAATAGTTTTCAATTATTCTAAAGAGAACGACCTAACATAATCGTTTTAATCATACCATAAGTCTGAATGATATTGTGGTTAATAAACATCGTATTGGAATATATATACATATCTTAACTAATTTACAAAAAAAACTCACATTAACTTTTAGATAATCTGGATCATATCAATAATATAAAGTAGATAATATTGTTTTAAAAGTAAACTTTTGTTAAAAACATACTTAATATGTTTTTGATCTAATTTGTACAAGAAAAACCTAATAGTTTGTTTTGAATACGTTTTTATAACTAGTGATATTTATGCTGAATCCCTATTAAATGATTCACAAATTCCGATTTTTTATAACTTAAAACGTTTACAGATACCAAATTTATAAATAAAATAATTTTATATTTGAAGGATTTCCATTTAGTCCTTAATCAGGATTTTAAAAATTGAACAAAGTGGAATCACTCCTCCACCATCATTTAGTTTACTTTTTATTTGTTATCATCATATTTTCTAAAATAAAAACATGTACGCATATATATACATCGTGCATCCACTATGTTTGCTTTATCTGTTACGTCTTTTCTTCGGGTAAATCATTACATTCGTTTTAAATTTATTATCAAGAAACATCGCCATTATACTCTAAAGAGAGCATGCAAAGGATTATTTACATAAAACGATTACTGTGGATACATAATAAAACGATAATATCTACATATTGCTAGTGTTTCAAAAAAAAAAAACCTACATAGTGCTATAAGATAATCATGGAGTCATTTTTCAGGGGGTATCTGAAAAAGGAAGATACCTTAAATGAAACATTTTTCTCTTTTACGGATGTTTTCTTTAATTAGAACACGTCGACCCCTCTTTTGTTCTAAATGAAATTGATTTTTTAAGGAAAATAACATTTCTGTAGCCAAGGATTCTCCGCAACTTGTAACCTTATATACAACGTAAAGAAACACCCATATTTTAAATCATGACCAAATGCAATTTGGTCCAAAGATCGTACCTCATGACTCATGATCATCAAACTTTTGCTAAAGGATGGATTCTAAAGAGTTTGATTTTATGAAAACTCCGTACGATAGTTTTTGTTTTGTTAATATGATAATATAAAACAGAAATAGCCAACTTTTCTTAATTCCACATACCATTTTTATCTTAAATATGTACAGGGAAAAATAAGTTATTTCTCTCCATGTTTATTAAATGACGTTTTATTATTGCACATATAATTTAAAAATATTTAATTTGGAATATTTTAAAAATAGAAACATCTTTGTGTATTTATCTAATCACAATTCAATCAGATATAAAGCAAAAAAAAAATGAAAATATAAAACGTTCCAGTACTACAAAAAAAGAGAGGGCGCATTAGTTAATCTAAACACACATGCCTTAAACAAATATCAAACTATGAGATTAGCCAAAGCGGATCTAGGTTTATATTTAGACGCGGGACATATATAATGATTTTATTATGGCTAATTACAGGGTTAGAATATGTTAATGAGTGGGAGAAAAATAAAAACAGATGGAGCACGTGCCCCTAAGATTAGCTATGTAAGGAAAACAGCTTGGTAAATATCAAAGTTTGCATATATAATAAGCTTACATGGTCTGGTTGACCGACAAGCTATATCATAAAAATAACCTAGGCGAGCAACGATTTCAAAAGTTTTTAAATTCAATTTTCACATAGTTTTCAGCATGCCATTATACAAGTATTAATATGTCTTACATGTGGGATGATGTTACTCGGGCAATATAAATGTGATGTGGTAATCTCACATCCAAAAAGTAATTCAAGAATAGAAAATTAATGTCATATCACATATATATTGCCCAAGTAACATTATTCCACACGGTGTGGAATTATATTAATAACAACTTTGAAACTCATGATATGTTTAGTAGTCTGGAACTGGTACAGTCATACAAGTAGCTAAAAGAAATCTAATGGAAGACATGAAACCTAAAGTATTTCGAGCCTACAACACTAACAAACATGAACAGCGTAGGATGTGTATGATTACTTTTATTTCGAGTAATAGAGAGTTGACCACTATTATGCAGTTGCATCAAATTATACTAGTACTATTTATCATCATTAACTCTACAATGTTTAACTCATGTGAAAAGTAAGTAGATCAGACACATTAAGTCAAGTTATAACCTTTTTTATTTGTTTATTCAGGCAAGTTATTAGCTTGTAGAGACAACATTAAACAAACACATACCAACAAAGATTTTCTTTGTAACCTCGTTAGAGCATGAGATCATGACAAGAGACAGGACTGTCAAGCTAAATGGTAATCATATTTTTTCTAATAATAAAAATGGGCCCCTCACTTCCTTAACAAGCGAAACAAATTTGACAAATTAAAGAAAAAAAGGTTAAGAGGTGTAGTTAACATTTATACATGCCAGACGATAACAATGATTAATGCTAATTAGAAAAGAAACCAAAACAACAAATAAAGACATGTTGAGTGTTTTGAAGACACTGATAACCCCTGTCTAGTGATATTCTAAACGTTGCGATTAGTGCTGATTAAGGATAATCGCAGTGCTTAGTACTAATGTTATAGGCATTTAAAATAATAATTAAATTAGGTTCTTTTAACTGTTTGAGCCGTTCCAAACACAGTTTAACGGCTCAATTTACGTAGAAAATGCACTATTCAATCTAGTTCTATATTTGGCTAGAAAACAGTTTAGTTATATATTTATAATGTAATTTTGCATTATTTCTATATCTATAATGCAGTTTTGTAACATCGTATTTCTTGAAACTGTATGTAACATAATTGGAAAATGAGAAGAATGTGTTTAAGCTGTATTTATATATTTAAGCACTTCCTAATGAGAAGAATGTGTTCATAATTGGAAAATGTGTTTTTTATATCATTTTAAACAGTGATAATAAATGTGTTAACCAAATGTTTTTTTTTTTGGAATTTCTTCCTTTTTGTTTAGGTGATCCTTCAATTTGAAAAATATGCTTTAACAAATTTTCAGAATTTCAAAAACAGAAATTTCTCTGTTATATATAAAAAGTGTATAAGATAAGGTGGATTCTAGTCATAATTGATATACTTGAGGAAAATGTGAATCCAAGAAAGAGTCAAATGCAATGTGCTAGAGAAAAAGTTGCATTGACCTAAGAGTGGCCCGGTTTATCAAGTCAAATACCTACTACAAGTAAATGCATTGTTATTTAACGATTTATTTATCATATACAATTCAATAGTACTACATTCCACTTGATATTAATTCAAGATTAGTTTTATTATACACATGTAATCGGAATCCTAGATATATTGGAACTTGAAAAACACAGTAGAAATATAGGGATGCACTTAACGATGAAAATCCAAATTTTAAAGTTAGGCAGTAATTTTTGTTATAATATTACGAAAATTTGTCAGAAAGGTTAAGAAAAAAATGGTAGGTTGTGTGTGTGCTGGGTGTGAATGGGTAGAAATAAGAAAGTGATGTAATTTAATTTCACAAAAAATAAATAAACATGAGCATGCACTTTTCAGATCTACTAGTGGAATCATATCGATGATGTAGGCCACAAAAGAATAAATTAAAGTTTTATATCTGGTTCATATCTGTGCCGTGTTATAATCAAGTCCAAATATTTATAAAGTATAGTATTATATTTGGTGGGGTATATGATTAAATTTAACAAATCTATTTTTGTGAATAAACCTTACGAATATAATATATATAGCAATATATATTTATAATTTGACGAAGATATTATTTACAGGCCCTACTACAGCTATCACACAAATACCAGTTATCCACAAATAAAAATTTATTTATTATATACTAATCATTAAAATTTACAAAACGTATAGATAACCAACTAAGCTAACTTTATAGTGTGTAACAAATATGTTACAATGTAGATAAGGAATTAGCTATATAATATATACGGTTTATCAAATAAATACTAATTTCTAATTGTTGATAATTTTGGTCAGCTGTCATTTAGACATAGTAATTTGGATAATGTCTTTTCAGGCATAAACATTTTAAACCAAAATCAACCCAAAATAAATTGATTCAGTTCAGTTTCGGTTATGGTTATATAACCAACATGTTATAGATTTAAGATCTGTTCGATTGCATGTTCTATACGAATCCAACGGGTAGTCCGATTAGACCGAACTGCATACTTTAAAATTTAGAATATTAAAAATGTCATCATCTTTTCAAACCTATGTTGGATATGAAAAGTGGGCATTACGTTACTAATACTGTAAAAAAAATATATAGTATTTCAATGTTAATACTTGTAAAATTAACACTTTGGTGATTTAAACCAAGGTTACATGGACGAATGAGCAAGTATGTAGGCACTGGATCATTTTGATTAATATGTTAACTATTTATATATATATATGTATATATATATATATATTTATATGATTTATCTATTAAACAGATATTCAAAGCAGATGATATTCCACCTGAAACCCAAACTGAAATATACTAAGTACTTATTGAGTGTAAAAATTATTTATCCAAAAGATTCAAATCCAATCGGATTTTACCCAATCTTAATTTGAATATCCAAATGTCCATGGCTAATATTTTTATTGTAACGTAAGTAAATACTATTATCATAACTATTATGACCCTTCGCAATTATAAACCTTTCACCAATTAGTTATATATATATATATATATATATATATATATATATTACTTTCAAAATTTAGAGGATCTCGAGGCTGAAGTCAGACTTTAGGGGAACAATACCAATTAGTTATATAATTTCCTTTAGAAATACGAATTCTGATCATTTTGAAACTTTTTACCAAAGAGAAAAGTCCATTCGAATGTTTATTACAGATGCCTTTTATTTTTTGGGTCAAACAAAAAAAGAGAAAGATTACAGATTAATAATTTTTCTGTTTCGTAGAGAACGCCATTTTAACATTTAATTAATAATATTTAAGATAAATAAAATTATTTATTTTATAATTAATACTAAACAAAAGATAAATATAAATTGTATCAGAATTTTTAAATAATATCTTTTTGTGTAACAAAAAAAATCTATTAAACTAACATTGTTTATACTTTTTCGTTTCAAATTAATTGATGTTTTAGGATATTTTTATTTTAAATTAAGTTATATTTTTAAATTTTAATGAATTTTTTATTGGTTTTGTATGTTATACAATGCTTTATATTTTGTAATTTATTTTTATTAATTAAAATATAATTAAGTGTATAGTTATTAATTTTTTAATTATAATTATATATATATATATATATATATATATATATATATAATTTTATTTGTGTGTACAAATATAAAACATGAAGCAGATTGAGTATAAAATTATATGAATAAAGCTAGAAGTAATTATGCAGCTCAATTTCTTACAGCATGCTTTCCTAACGGGAGACACTGTTTCCTCATCAATCATCTCAGCACTATAAAAGGAAAAAAAAATAGCCTTTAAACTAATTATCGTAATCTAAGTCAATTCATTTACCCAACTCTGAACAAGTACATCATAAGGCCCATTATAACCTAGAAAAGATATATAGCTAAATGGCCCTTTACCATGACAAGCAAGACTTGACTGTCTAAGCATCTGTTTTGCGAGGCCTGATAATTGCATCTCAGGTTCACATAACGGATTTTTTTGTTTATTTGTGAGACATCTTCCATGATAACTGAAAGTTCAAATTTTCTTTTAGGCATGTAATGTAGACTTCAAGGCCGGTCTTAGTGCCCAAGTAAAAGTTTGACATAAAGTTCGCAAAATTTTAGAAAGTAATGTACCTTGACATATTAAGACCAATTTTTATTAAAATTCATAATAAATAGTTTATATCACCCCGTAGTTCGGGGTCAATTCCATTGTGACTACACTGTGGAGCATCATGTTTTTGTTTCATATTTCCCCTTGTCCGGTGCTCCTAGGTTTCTTGGTTTTATGCTCATGATGTCTATATCATCATGTGATATATCATCTTGATATATTCTATTGATTCAGAGATCAGCCATATTGACTCTTCTGTTGCTGGTCCCGTAGGTTTCTCCTAACGTTTTGTATTGAGCCAAAGGTCGTGCCAAAGTTTCTTTCTAACCATAGAGAAGATGTAGCTCTGGTGTAGAAACTCCCTTGAGTGGCACTAACTATTCAGCAGAATTTGGCTTAGCAAAACTCTCAGGTTATGTAATTAGACATCAGCTAATATTGGCTAGCAAAGCTTCATTGAAGCTTTATCCAGACTTATTTTTCTAAGGTCGACCTAAGCTTCACTGACTTTAAAAACTAGTCATTGGAAAATATCGTTTGATTATAAAACGTCTCCATCTTTTTGGCTTTGGAGTTCCGCAAAATAAATTGACTGGGCCATGCTTATAACGGGCGATCATATTCACGAGCTAAACTTTGTAACCTAAAACATAAAGTGAGATATAATGTGTAGTAGTCAGTCCACTACTTTCTTTCCTTACTCTTCCGTACTGACTGCATCAGTCGGTAAAATTTATCAAAAAAAAAAAGTTAGATAATCATAATAGTATTCTCATAGAATAAGTTATGATAGCATGGAAATAGAAAGGGTACAAGTATAACTTGCAGCGCCTAATTAGTTCTTTTTTTGTTTATCCTATTGTCATCAAAATGCAATCTTCGAATAATAAAGAGAATGTAGCAAAGGTAAAATAGCCTGATATTCAATCTTGGAATAATAACGATACTTGGTTTTCTGTGATTAAATATTGCCTTTGATTACAAGTCATGCCAAATAATTCAAATGAAAAAGCTAACAGTAGGAGTCACGTCTCCACTACAATGATTGTGGGAATAAGATAGTTTAGAGATCTCAATGTTTGATTCTATTTGTATAATCAACAAAACACACGATTAGAATATGATCTTTCGCTCTTATAAAGCCTAAATCAACCAGTTGGAATATTTTGGAAAATTCGAGTTCCATACAGTTTATACATTTGAGATTCTTAGTCATACAAGAGTCAATTTTCTTTTACTAATTACTTTTGCACTCTTTTTTCAAGCTGATGCAAGTTTGTGGGAAAATGTAACGTATTCTTTGGTAGAGCGACGAAGCTTACAAAGTGAAGTGCTGACAAACTATGAACGTATGAATGTTTTTATGTGTTGTATTCCATCGACCATAAGGTCTAATATTTATATAAAGCCAAAACCCTAAAACTTAGGAGAAAAGATAACTATCCAAAACCATACTTATCAGTATAGGAAATATAACATATTCTCATATATATCCCAATACCCCCCCTCAAGTTGGAGCATGCAAATTTGTAATGCCCAACTTGCAAAGAAATGCATCAAACTCTTTTCGTCCTAGCGCCTTTGTTAAAATATCCGCAAGTTGATTCTTTGTAGACACATGAGATGGCTTCACAACTCCTTTGAGAATCTCATCACGAACCGCATGACAATCTACCTCAATATGTTTCGTACGTTCATGAAAAACAGGATTAGAACTAATGTGGATCGCAGGTTTACTGTCACACATAATAGTCATCGGTTCCTGATGATCGTATCCAAGTGCCTGCAGAATTCCTTTCAACCATTTAAGCTCTCGTGTCACCTCCTTCATAGCCCGATATTCTGCCTCCGCAGACGAACACGAGACAATATCTTGCTTCTTCGTTTGCCAGGAAATAGGAGAAGAACCGAGTTGTACTATCCATCCAGTAAGAGAACGCCGAGTCAAAGGACATGCAGCCCAATCCGAGTCACACCAGCCGGTGAGGTGAAAAGACGAATCTGCGCTAAGAATGATCCCTTGGCCAAGAGTTCCTTTAAGATAACGAACAACTTTTAACGCAGCCAACCAATGTTCAAGACGAGGCGTATGCATGAATTGAGATAAAGTATGAATAGCATACGTAAGATCAAGACGAGTAGCCGCGAGATAGATGAGGCGACCAACCAAACGTCGATAGCTCTCTGGATCATCAAGAAGAGGACCAGATGCAAGAGTCTACCGATGGTTCTGATCAATAGGGGCGCCAACCGGTTTACACCCGAGGAGACCCACCTGAGAAACAATGTCTGTGGCATATTTCCGTTGACACAAATATATCCCCTTTTGACTTCTTGTAACCTCTAAACCAAGAAAATATTTGAGATGACCAAGGTCCTTCATATGGAAACAGGTAGACAAATATTCTTTAAATTGATGAATCACAGAAGCAGTGTTTCTGGATATGATAAGATCGTCGACATATACTAGAACCCTTAATGAAACGCCCTTCTTCGAGTACACAAATAGTGAGTAGTCCGATTTTGTCTGTGAGAAACCATACCGGAGAAGAGCATCAACCAACTTAGCAAACCAACATCTAGGAGCTTGCTTGAGTCCGTAGAGTGATTTACGTAGGCGACAAACTCTGGTTTCATTTGGATCACCAAACCCTTGTGGCAGCTTCATGTATACTTCTTCATTCAAATCACCATGAAGAAACACATTATGGACATCCATCTGGTGTACTTCATGGTCCATTTTTACTGCGAAATCAAGGAACAAACGAACTGTTTTCATTTTTGCAACAGGTGAAAACGTATCCGTATAATCTAGTCCCTCAGTTTGATGATTTCCAAGAACGACCAGCCTGCCTTTGTGTCGCTCTATAGTGCCATCAGAACGGTATTTTATGGTAAACACCCATTTACTACCAAGGGCTTTCTTGTTTGGTGGCAACTCAACGAGATCCCAAGTATGTTGATCTTCGAGTGCCTTGATTTCAATGCTAGCAGCATCACGCCAGACCTTATCCTTCATTGCTTCAGCAAAGGAGCGAGGTTCAACGTTAGCAGACAAAGCAACAAGAAACTTGCACTGGTTAGCAGAAAATTTCTCACACGATAAAAAATCAGAGAGAGGATACAATGGACCTTCGAAATGATGTGGAGTAGAGGAGGGTGAAGCGAGAGAGAGATGGCGAAGAGAGACATACCGTATTGGCGACGTAACCTTGAAGCTGAGTAGATGGCTTCTTAACCCGATGACCTCGTCGGAGGGGTTCTGTAGTAGGAGAGGATGGAGTTTCGCTTGCTCCTGCAACGTCAGTGTTGTGTGGCAATGGCTGATCAGGAAACACAGCATGAGTCGGTACATGGAGTTGATTATCAATCTCTGAGTCGACATCATCATCTATATCAGCGGCTGGAGAAGAAACTAAAGTGTCCACAGGAGGAGGAGCCACTAAATTTTCGTGAAAGGGAAAAATCTTTTCACAAAACACTACATCTCATGAAGAAAATATAACCTTTCGTTTGAGATCATAGAGTTTCCAGCCCTTTTCCCATGTGGATATCCTAGAAACACACATCTTCGACTACGCGAAGTAAACTTGTCGCCTTTGTGGTCAAGGTTATGAGCAAATGCTAAGCAACCAAATACACGCATGTGTTTGTAAGATAGAGTATATCCATATAGTTTCTCGAACGGAGTCTTATCACCTAGTAAGGCTGATGGAGTTCGATTAATAATATGACCAGCCGTAAGGATACACTCTCCCCAATACTCTATCGGTAAGTTTGCATGAAACCGAAGTGCTCTAGCAACATTAAGTATATGACGATGCTTGTGTTCAGCGCGACCATTCTATTGAGGGGTTTAGACACAAGACGTTTCATGGATGATCCCTTGTTCTTGAAAATATTTCGTAAGACATACGAACTCGCTCCCATTGTCACTTCGTATCCTTTTAACCTTGGCAGAGAATTGCCGGTCGATCATGGCTATAAAGTCACGAAGATGTTGAGATACTCTCGTTTTATCTGGAAGAAGATATAACCAGACAGCTCGGGAATGATCATCAACAATAGTCAGAAAATAACGTGATCCACAAAACACCGTAGTACGATATGGACCCCATAAATCTCAATGGATTAAATCAAAGACTGCATTCGCATTATTGGAACTATCGGGAAAACACTGTCGAGTTTGTTTAGCTCGTAAGCAGACATCACAATTCTGAAATAAAACATGACTATCAGAAGGTAAACTACGTAATCCAAGAACTAAACTGGTAATCCGCGGCGAAGGGTGACCCAAACGGCTGTGCCACAAAGTCAAATCATCTCTCATGCTTGCTTGTAAGGCCGTAGAAGTCTCAATGCCCCGAAACCAGTACAGTCCCTCTCTCTCTCTTTCACCCACTCCAAACAGCATCCTCGAAGTGCGGTCCTGTAAAATGAGAAGCTTATCTGTGACTTTTCCAACCAACAAACTATCTATGACAAGTTGTCCAAAAGAAATAAGATTCGTATGGAATCCAGGAACTAGATAAACATTGGTAAGAGATAAATTAGAAGTAAGTCGGACTGTGCCCTGCTTCGTGGACAATACAGACGACCCAGCAGGTAGTAAAACCGAGATAGGATCGATATCCTTGAGATTTTCAAGAAGATCAATCCTTCCCGTCATGTGGTGTGTAGCACCGGTATCTAAGATCCATGATGCATTCTCATCCTTACCACTTAAACGCTCTGGAGTCTTGTTGTTATTAAGAATCCTTTGAATGTGTTGCCATTGATCATTTGTAATCCCAGTCAGACCCAGTCGATCATTGTCTGTAATAGCACCGTTCGAGCCAACCGCAGCAGAGTGAGCATGGACAATCTGGGTAGAGTTTGCACCCGGTGGCAAGCTACCACGACCACGACCCGGAGGATTATTTTTGGCACGATTTTTTTCACCATACCAGTCAGGATAACCGACAACCTTGAAGCAAGATGAAGCCTCATGCCCCTTACGTCCACACATTGTGCACTGGCGAGAGGGATCACGATTTCCTGGTCCAAAACGTGGTTGAAAACCATCAATTCCACTTTGGCGAGAGACGTCACGAGAGGAGACAGTAGCAGTATGTGGAGGATATTTTGCAGAAGATGAAGTTTGAGCAGCAAAACTCATGATAGAAGTCTCCTGGTTGACGGTTGAACGAATAGTTTCATTTTGGAGGACCGTTTGATAGATGCTATCTAGGTCAGGCAGAGGAGTAATTGCACAAAGTTGGGAACGGACAACACCATGGACAGAGTCGTCGAGTCCCGCAAGAAAATCATGTATCCGAAGTGTCTCATTCTCCTTCTCATGTGTTGTGTTTAGATCACACGTACACTTACCACATGCACACCTTTTTGTGTTTAGACACTCCGCGATACCGTCCCAAAGTTTAGTCAATCTCCCAAAGTACTCATCAACAGTAGATCCATTCTGTTTGCAGGATGCAAGTGAATTACGAAGTTGCTGGAGACGAGCACCGCTTTTGATGGAGAAACGTTTCTTTATAATATCCCATAAATCTTTCGCAACCTCTCGAGTCGAGATTGTGGAGCGAAGCTTGGGCTCTATTGTCTGTTTAATCCATCCGACCAGGAGATGATTATTTGCCGTCCAGTCTTCAAGATAGGTTGAATCGGCGGCAGGCCTAGGTATGCTGCCGTCGAGGAAACCAAACTTCTTACGAGAGCTAATGGCCATTCGTAAGTTGATTGCCCATTCATCATAATTGTTTCCATTAAGTAAAGGGTAAGAAATCACAGCTCTGGGGTTGTCACCGGAAGTTAGATCATAAGGAGAAATCGTCTTTCTTTTAGGTTCTTCTGTTGTGATAGACATAGTTGCAGATTGTCAGAAGAGGCCGAGAGGCTTTCTAATGGAGGAGGGAACTCTGTTTTTAAAGAAAAAAAAAACAGAGGAAGGAGAAGAAAGCTTTAACGTAGCCGAGGGGCTTTTAAAAAAAAAGGTTTTCCTTAGATCGCTTGCTCTGATACCATGAAAAACTATGAACGTATGAATGTTTTTATGTGTTGTATTCCATCGACCATAAGGTCTAATATTTATACAGAGCCAAAACCCTAAAACTTATGAGAAAAGATAACTATCCAAAACCATACTTATCAGTATAGGAAATATAACATATTCTCATATATATCCCAATAAATGCGTTGTTATTAGATTATATATGTAAAGTTATAGTGACTTCAGAATCATAACGAGTTTTATATATTCTTCTTAAAAAGTTGATCGATTATTTTTGAGCTTCGAAGAACTATCATACAACATTGTGTACACACAGAGTTAAACAATTAGTTTGGATTCCTAACGATTGAAAGTTCATATGATAGATTTCTAATTCTTAATTGATGGATTCATGATGATTTCTTAACTTTGTGTATGATAATTTCGAGGGAAAATAGTCCGTTTACTTCTATTATTTCCTAATGATTTTTAAAATTACTACAATCTGGACTACGCAATGGGTTAAAATACATTGTAAACTTCACATGTTTTCTAGAACCGCTTGGAAATTTTAAACTCTGCCTCATGAGGCAAGCTTCTATCTACACCATTCAGAAATAGACCATTCTCCATGAAATCGCGACCTACTTCTTTTCTTATAGCTGAGTTATCTTAAACTATTGAAATTCGATAGTGATCATTCGCTTGTATCCATATTGATGGGGGAAATGGATCGTTAGTATCAGTTTCAATGGTCACACACATATCACAATCTTGACTTTGTTACTTTCTTTTTAAAATGTTTATTCTCATCTAAATCTCTACAAGTTGCAGTTTCAATGGTCACACACATATCACAATCTTGACTCTATTACTTTCTTTTTAAAATGTTTATTCTCGTCTAAATCTCTATAAGTTGTTTATATTATGTTTATTCAAAATTCTCTTTTCTCAATATAACTAACTATTTTAATATTAACTAGATTTTTTACCTATATACTTTGAACTTAAAGTTTGACTAATGATGTTTTTTTGAAAGATTTTCACTGACTAAATAATATATTTGTTTATGTATGAAAAAGTAGTGATGGTATGTTTGCTAAACTTTAGTTTAGATATTGGATCAGGCTCATAAAAAATTATTTATTTATTTTTGCTGATACTACGTATTAACAAATTCACTCATTTATCCTTTCAGTCATCTCGACCCGTAAATGCAAAGCAAACCATTTATCCCTCAGCACAGTATAGGCCTAACTCAGTAGAACAAAAAGAAGTAGCAACTTGATGATGTTGTGGGGTTGTTTCTGTACATGTCGACATGAACATAAAATATTTATGCCAAAAAGGAAATCTACAAAAAAGACTTTGGACCAGATCAACAAACCTACCGAATCTGTGAACAGCGTTACTTTCAAAAAATAACAAATAACTGAATATTGTAGATAAGCTTTTAGGGTTTCAGTAATAGAATAAAGATAAGGTATGGAACCCACACTTAAGTTTTTTTCGATGTCGGCAATGAAGTTCATGTCGAGGTGGCAACAACTGGACAACGGCCTCTTGTTTTGTTCCTTCTTGCCTTGTGAATATTTTTAAATTTATATTATTATTCACCCAGATTGATGATTTGTTCATAAAATATCCACTGGTTTGTCCTAATTAACAAACGAGCCATCCATTTGATTCAGTTTGAATGCCAAAAGTTTTTATTTTATTAAACATTTACTTAGGTCTACAATGGACCCAATTGGTATTGGGACCAAATAGTCTTGGTTATTAAAAATAAAGCAAACAAATCAAGAATTTAATTAGGAGCTAAAGTATAGTGACAGATCATTGTCACGTTCACTCTTATCTTCAACTTCAAGCATGTCGTCGACGTCTTTCAATTTTCGTTTTCTTCACTTCTTGAAACTGTATCAACGATTTATTGTATACACGTATATATTACACGCCATGTACTGATGTACACATAGAAACCACACACGTGTATTTTACAAGAGAATTGAGCTGTTTTTTTCAAACATCATCAGTTTGAATATAAATGTTTACAAATGTTCAACTTCAGCTGTGAGCAGTTTCATGTTTCTTTTTTTTTTAATTAGAGGTAATTTGATTTTTTTTTTATTTTTTTGATTACGTTAACAGTTGTTTTGAAAGTATAACCGTCCAATAATAGTCTTCATATTTTCTAATAAATCTAAAATGTACGTAATTTCTTTTTGACTGGTGGCCGAACCTAATTAAAAAATGTATTTAATGTTTATGAAGTTCTTACCACGAGATACCATCAATTAGTAAACAATTTTATTGCTAGTATCTTTTTTAAAAAAATCTAAATATTTTATGAAAGTATATGTGAAATAATTTAAGAAAGTATGTGTGAAATATTTTAAGAAAGTATGTGTGAAATATTTTAAGAAAGTAAGTGTGAAATATTTTAAGAAAGTATGTGTGAAATATTTTAAGAAAGTATGTGTGAAATATTTTTGTTTTACGTATGTCTCGATGGATATCACATACGCAAACTAGAAAAGTTAGCTTGTGGTTAAAATAGTCGGAGACTGTTGGATAAGAGTGCATCCATTAGAAGCGATGAGGACTGATCTCTGATGTGTCCAATCTTAATGGTGAGTGGTTTGTGTTTATTTAATATGGTTTTGTTGATCGTTTAGAAACAATAGCGGCACGTTTGTTCTTGCTGGATATCGATTAGTAAGCATAAGAGTTAATTATAATTACTATTTTTACTTCTTGTCGTGTATTTGAGTTGAACATGGAACGCTGGAAGATTTTAGCTAATCAGCAAATAGAGCTTGTTCAAAGCTGTATTGAAAAAAATCTGAAAAACAATAGAGACAAAATGTTTTTGCCATTTTTGTTCTATATTATCTCAGTCTTTTTGTCTTAAAATTTTTAAGGGTCACAAAAAACTAACTGCGCATATAGCCTACCACTTATAATTTCAGCCCATTTCAATTATAAGAAAATCAATAAATTTATATAAAAACGACTGAAAATATGCATTGACCACTTTAAAATTTTGAATCTCTCGAAGTCGGTATTTTTAGAAAAATAAATGTCCAACATTGTTCCACTCAAAACATGTTTTTATTTATTTTCTACTTAGATATTTTAATTCATTTGTCTAATCTTGCAATTTCAACTAATCAGCTACTCCACTCATTTTTTTGTATGGTCAAACTATAAGCGTGGCGTTTAATCAAATTGACCAAGTTAACCATGTCCGACTTCATTCAGTCTTTCATAATTTCTGCCAAGTGGTACCCAAAAAACTGGTACTCTCTCCGTTTTATTTTAGTTATCGTTTTAAACTTTTGCACACAGATTAAAAAAATATTTAATTTTATATATTTTCAAAATAAAAACATCATTACCTATACACCTAACCACATTTCAACAAAAAAAAATAAAATAATATATAAAATCATAAATTTTACATTAAAATTATAAAACAACACTTATTTTGAAACAAAAAATTTACCCTACAACGACAAATAATTTAAAACGGAGATAGTATTTACTAATTTTTGTTTTGCGGCCACATGTGAAGTTTCGGCAAATTCTTTTGTTAGCCAATTTTTTTTTCCACAAATTTCCTAACAATTCAATTTCTTTTTTTTTTCAAAATCTTACTCGATAGTTACTTGAGTGATGTGTTTCATTAAATTATAGGCACAATATTGGCTTAAAATCACTAATCAAAGTTAAAGTATTATAGAAGTTTAATTTGCAATATACAATTTTCTTTGCTAAAGATTACAATATACATATACATACATTAAGAAATCCAGCTAGTAAGCTCTAATGAATCTTTGAAATCATGTTTTAGTTGACATATGGCTTAGCTAGTTTAGTTTGCAACTTCAAATTGGAGTAATTGAGAAATATTATCTCCGTTTCAAATTAATTGTCGTTGTAGAATAAAATTTTCGTTTTAAAATAAGTGTCAATTTCAATGCAAAATTTAATGATTTTATATATTATTCAATTTTTCTATTGATTGAAATGTGGTTAGGTGTATAAGTAATAATGTTTTTATTTTGAGCATATGTAAATTTTAATATTTTTTAATTTGTGTGTAAAAACCTAAAATGAACGGAGAGAGTAACATTTTAAACCAAATATTTTTTTTTCTCTAATCAATACTCCCTCCGTTTCGTTTTACTTGTCGTTCTAAGTTTTTACACGCAGATTAAGAAACCATTTAATTTTACATATTTTCTAGATAAAAACACAATTACCTATACACCTAACCACATTTCAACCAATAGAAAAATAGAATAATAGATAAAACTAATAAATTTTGCATTGAAGTTATAAAACGTCACTTATTTTAAAACAAAAAAAATTTCTAGAACGACAACTAAATCGAAACGGAGGTAGTATTAGAAAGAGACTAGATAATTGAAAAACAAAAGAAGTAACCAATGATGAATTATATGTTGACAAAAATAAGAATATATAAGAAAAAAAATTAAAAAAAGGAAATAAAAAAACAAAAGAAGTAAAGAGAGGTCGATGAAGTAGGGTTAAGAAGTCCTTGTCCATTGGGGTCTCTTTCGTCAACACCTGTCGGCCTTCTCACTTAAACACGCTCTTTACCCTCTTCTCACACCTCTCTCCCTCTCTCCCATTTATTCAATTCTCTCCATCAACACCACAAAAAGCCAACTCCACAACAGAACAACCCATCTCAAATATCTTCAATGAATTTCAATTTCTTATATTAAATTTATTTTCCTCTTTCTGTAGTAGAAAAAGGAGAAACCTTTCCTCTCACCTGCAGTTACCAGAAGAAGGAAGAACAAACCCACTTTCTCTCTCTCAGCCTCGACGACAAACGGTCACTATACTTTAACTTTCCCCTGACTCTAAATCTTCCTTCCCAACAAAACTTGAAGATTAGAGAGAGAGAAACAGAGCATACTGTTAACACAGAGAGAGAAACAGAGAGATTTGGTAGATGGAGTTTGCATCTTTTCTTGTGTCCTTAGGGACATCAGCTGTTATCTTCGTCGTTCTCATGTTCCTCTTCACCTGGCTCTCTCGTAGACCCGGTAACGTCTCCGTTTATTACCCGAACCGGATCCTTAAAGGCATGGATCCATGGGAAGGCAGCTCCTTGACCCGAAACCCATTTGCCTGGATCCGTGAAGCTTTCACTTCCACTGAGCAAGACGTCGTTAAGCTCTCCGGCGTCGATACTGCCGTCTACTTCGTCTTTTTGAGCACTGGTTCGCCTCTTCTCTCTCTCTCCTGATCTGGGTTTGTAATTTTACATAAGAAAGTTTCCATCTTTGGAGACAATTGGGGATAAAAACGTTTCCTTTTTGAGGATTTTTGTTTGTATATTGTTGTCTCTGACTCATCTTGTTTTGCTCTCTGTTTTACTTTGTCCATATCTGCTTAAACTAAAGCACCTTTTGAGTTTTTTGGTCTTTAAAGACCATTACTTGTAGACATTTGGGGTTGAAATTAGAACCAGTAGACACAAGTTTATATCTCTATAGCTTGTGATCCTGGTGAAGACCAAGTTTCTTTGTTCTGGATATGTTTAGTTGCTCTAAATAACATGACATGAGTGTTCCTGATGGTTGACTTTTTTTTGGTTTGAAACAGTTCTGGGGATATTTGCTTTGTCCGCTCTTCTTCTCTTACCGACTCTACTCCCTTTATCCGCTACTGACAACAGCTTAAAGAGCTCAAGGAGCGTTACTGACACCACCAGCAATGGAACCTTTAGCCAACTTGATAATCTATCTATGGCTAACATCACTGTAAGTAGTAAACACACAAAACCTCATTCTAATACATAGGTTTTAATCCTTTATGTTTTAACAGAGAAAGAGTTCAAGGCTGTGGGGGTTCTTAGGAGCTGTTTACTGGATATCTGTAGTCACATATTTCATGTTGTGGAAAGCTTATAAGCATGTGGCTGCATTGAGAGCTCAAGCTCTCATGTCTAGTGAAGAAGTATCACCGGAGCAGTTTGCTATTCTTGTTAGGGATATACCTTCTCCACCTAACGGGGAGACTCAGAAAGAGTTTGTCGATTCTTACTTCAGACAAATCTACCCGGAGACATTCTACAGGTCGCTTGTTGTAACAGAAAACAGCAAGGTGTCTATCTATCTGCTTGTTCTGTCTTTATAGTTTCAGTGTCTTTTTTTACTACTCGATGGCTCAAGTTTTTAAGGTGTTTTGTAGATTAATAAGATATGGGGAGACTTGGAAGGTTACAAGAAGAAGCTTGCGCGTGCAGAAGCTATATTTGCAGCCACTAGTAACCGACCAACCAACAAAACCGGCTTGCTTGGGCTAGTTGGGAAACAAGTAGACAGCATTGAGTATTACACAAAGCTAATCAACGAGTCTGTAGCCAAACTGGAGACAGAGCAGAAAACTGTTCTTGCTGAGAAGCAGCAAACAGCAGCGGTTGTGTTTTTCACCGACAGAGTTACTGCTGCTTTAGCTGCTCAGTCTCTACACTGTCAAATGGTTAATAAATGGACAGTAACTGAAGCTCCTGAGCCTCGCCAGCTCATCTGGGAGAACCTCAAGATCAAATTCTTCAGTAGAATAGTCAGACAATACTTGATCTACTTCCTTGTCGCAATAACCATTCTGTTCTACATGATCCCCATCACGTTTGTCTCTGCAATCACAACCCTTGGTAATCTCCAGAAGGCTATTCCTTTCATTAAGCCGGTTGTGAAGATAGCCTTCATAAGAACCATCTTGGAGTCTTACCTTCCTCAGATTGCCCTCATCATCTTCTTGGCTATGTTGCCTAAGTTCCTCATGTTCCTCTCCAAATCCGAGGGGATCCCTTCGCAGAGCCACGCCATTAGAGCTGCCTCGGGGAAGTACTTTTACTTCTCGGTCTTGAATGTCTTCATTGGTGTGACCCTTGCAGGGTCTTTGTTCGACAACTTGAAGGCTCTTGAGGAGAAACCAAACTCCATTATCGACGTTTTGGCTAGTAGTCTTCCTAAGAACGCTACTTTCTTCTTGACCTACGTTGCTCTCAAGTGAGTTATCCTTCCTCTTGACTTATATAACATAGACACGACCATTTCGTTCTCTAAGTCTCATGTAACTTTCAGGTTCTTTGTCGGTTACGGCCTGGAGCTGTCTCGGATCATACCTTTGATAATATTCCATCTGAAAAAGAAGTATCTATGCAAAACTGAAGCAGAGGTCAAAGAAGCTTGGTACCCTGGAGACTTAAGCTACGCAACTAGGGTTCCTGGAGACATGCTTATCCTCACTATCACCTTCTGCTATTCCGTAATCGCTCCTCTAATCCTCGTGTTCGGCGTCATCTACTTCGCTCTAGGTTGGCTCATCCTGAGGAATCAGGTCAGACATGCTCCCTAGTTATACTCTTAGGTTTAAGCACGTTTTCAGTTGATCTTGATCTGGCTTTTATGTGTTATGACAGGCTCTGAATGTGTACGTTCCATCATACGAGAGCTACGGAAGGATGTGGCCACATATTCACACTCGCATACTAGCGGCATTGTTTCTATTCCAAGTGGTTATGCTTGGTTACTTGGGAATCAAGGAATTCGTTTGGACCATCCTCTCGGTTCCTCTCATCTTCATCTCTCTCATCTTCGGCTACGTGTGCCGCAAGAAATTCTACTTAGGGTTCGTACACACGCCTCTAGAGGTGGCTTGCCGTGAGCTGAAGCAGAGACCGGACCTCGAGGAGGTTTTTAAAGCATACATCCCGCACAGCTTGAGCACTCACAAACCAGAAGAACACCAGTTTAAAGGGGCAATGTCTCGTTACCAAGACTATGCTGCAATATCAGCCGCTTAAGATTTGAACCCTATCCTTTGATTATCTCACATATTTCTTTTATTTTGTTTTCTTAGAAGCTTTTATTGGTGTGTGTGTGTGTGTGTGTGTGTGTCATTTTAGGGTTTGTTTAGGAGTTTTCGTTGTATGTGTTCTTTGGTTGTTGTAACGTTGTAACCATGTTAGCTACCTGTTAATTATCAATTTCATCTATGTTACTTGTGTTGTTCATGCGTGTAACTAACTATCTAACACTTTACAACTTATTTGATTGAGAAAAATATAACTGAGGAAACAAGAAAATGTAACGAGGTTTTTTTCCTCAAAACCACTTTACAAAACCCTGTCTCTGGATTTTAACAGTGAAAAAAATCGAGAAACAAAGATAGAAGAGGGCAATGTCATAACACATGAGCTCTAATCAGAGTTGTTCTTGTTTTGGTTCTCTTGTCTTTGTTACTTTTATTTATCCTGGAATCAGTTGCTGCTCTCACATCTTTGAGTTCTTGTCCAAGCAACTGTGGAGGACACATATAAATGGGCCTCAAGTGCGAAGCCCAAAAAAGTACCCACAAAAATGGGCTTCAAATGAAGCCTAAATAAGAAAATGTTGGGACAAAATCTGCGGTGTGACAAGACACGACAACCTTATCCAGAGCTAAAACACACCAGTAGCCACTCGACGCGTCAGCAAGGAGTAGCCAGAGCAGAATCCATTTCTGTGATAGCCAAAGCCACAAGATGATCCTTGGCTAAATCATTTTAAATACAAAAATAAGAAGAAAGAGCTGCTAAAATCACAACAAAAACAGATTGCACTAGAAATTAAAAGTTAATTTTTCACGGAAGAAAATGGCGACTACTATGATGACTACACTTCCTCAGTTCAATGGTCTTCAAGCTAGCAAGATCTCTGCAGCTCCAGTTCAAGGCCTGGTTAGTACTTTTGTTAAATTTTAGATTTTAAAATGGGGTTTGATCTTCTATACACTTGAAGAAACGTATAAGTATCAACAAAATATTAAAGATCAACTTTGTCCTTGATTTTTATTGGCAGATGCATTGGAGAATTGTTATCATAAATTTTGTCAAAATTACCCTCAGTTTAATTAATTTTGATTTTTTGTTGTTGTTTGAGTTCTCTCAGGCAACTGTTGTGCCCATGAGACGCAAGGGAAATGGAGCTTTGGGTGCAAAGTGTGACTTCATTGGCTCATCAACAAATCTGGTAACTAAAGAAAATATGAAATAAACCTTAAATTAAGTTGTAAGCAATAATTGATTATTATTAATACTATCTAAGTAGATAATGGTAACGTCGACGACCCTGATGCTGTTCGCTGGGAGATTCGGACTAGCACCATCAGCCAATAGGAAGGCGACAGCTGGACTTAAGCTAGAGGCACGTGACTCTGGTCTACAAACGGGTGACCCAGCCGGGTTCACGCTCGCAGACACGTTGGCTTGTGGCACCGTTGGTCATATCATCGGCGTTGGGGTTGTCCTTGGTCTCAAAAACATTGGTGCTATTTAAACTTGTTCATGTTGTATTCGTAAACTTGTAGATTTTTACAAAGAAACTCGCAAAGAACCTGAGGGGAGATCTAGTCAATGTTTTAAGTCTTTATGTTTATAATGTTTGAATCGCATTATATTTCTCATTATAACAATTTAAAAAACCGCATATTCAAGTATGTGAACCTGAAAGCATTGTTCGAAAACACCACTAGGTTTGACAAGTTAGCTTACTATTAGTACATTAAAGTTGTGAATTCTCTGTCCAAAGTAGATACAAGTTTGCTTCTAATCTTCCCAAGAACGAATTCAGTGACTCTCTTATTTCTCACCAGAAACCCCATTTGATTTATCACACAAATGGTCGAGCTTATTAAACATCTTGTGGTACTGGGATGATGATGCATTGAGTAGTTCATCGAATCAGACATGAACCAGGCATGTACCGACGATTTCTCCTGCTTTATAAGAATTCACGTCTGACTATATCATCGAACTGGTTATGGGTTTCACGGTTACAGTACTCTTTCGGTTGTGCTATGAATCTCCATTAATAAACTCTTAATTAAACCATTACATAAATGGGGTTTCCACAGCCAAACATGAACTTTACGGTTGAAAGGATATAGCAAGAGAGAATAACACAAATATTTGAAGCGAATCTCCTTTGTAAAGTCTTTTCTTTGCTAATTGTGTGTATCTTGTTACTAGTTACGTGAATCTTGTTATACAACTCTTAAGGCGGATTTTGTTTTGTAGGCTTATATCTAGAACGGGAAAATCGCATAAAAAACCTTGAAAGTGGCACTCACTGACACTTTAAACCTTGAACTTTTTCGACTATCACTTTAAACCTTCTAAGTGGCAATTGTATCACAATAAACCTTCAACTTGGCTAACTTGTACATCAAGTAAAAAGTTGACCTGTTGTACAGGTAAAAGTGATGAGGTGTCGGTTTTTTTCGAAAATAATTATTATTTAATTAATAAAATAAATAAAAATTAAATAAAAAATCAGAAAATTAAATAAAAATCAGATAAAAAATCATAAAAAAATAAATAAAATTTTAAAGTAAATTAAAATCATAAAATCAAAAATCAAAAAATTAATTAATAAAATAAATAAAAATTAAATAAAAATCAGAAAATTAAATAAAAATAAGATAATTAAAATAAAAATAAAATTTTAAAATAAATTAAAAATCATAAAATAAGAAAAATATTTCAAAAAATCAAAAAATAAATTAAAATACAAAAAATAAAAATAAAATAAAATCATTAACAATGATTTTTTTACATATCTCTAATGATAGTTTCATCGTTGACCTATCGATTGTTTCAAGCAGTTGACAATAACAATTTTAAATATATCACTGATGATTATAGTGGTTTCTGAGATAACCATTAACAATGACGTTTTGACTTATCTCTAACGATTGTTTTCGACATCATCATTAAAAATGATGGTAGATATGTCAATAACGATATTTTAGATAACCATAATTTCAAACAGTAAATATATCAAGGATGAAATTATCTTTAGAGATAAGTCAACGATGAAACTATCGTTAGGAATATGTCAAAACGTCATTGATAATGATTATGTGAGAAACCACTATCGTCATTAGTGATATGTTTGAAATTGTTATTGTTAAAGATGATATATTTGTTTTTTTTTAAACTAATCTTGTATTTTTTTTTATTTTTTGAAATATTTTTCTAATTTTATGATTTTTAATTTTAGTTTAAAATTTTATTTTTATTTTATTTATCTGGTTTTTTATTTAATTTTCTGATTTTTTATTTATTTTTATTTATTTTATTAATTATTTTTTGATTTTGTGAATTTTGTTTTTGATTTTATGATTTTTAATTTACTTTTAAAATTTTATTTATTTTTTTCTGATTTTTATCTGATTTTTATTTAATTTTCTGATTTTTTATTTAATTTTTATTTATTTTATTAATTAAATAATAATTATTTTCGAAAAAACTGACACCTCATCACTTTTACCTGTACAACATGTCAACTTTTTACTTGATGTACAAGTTAGCCAATTTGAAGGTTTATTGTGATACAATTGCCACTTAGAAGGTTTAAAGTGATAGTCGAAAAAATTCAAGGTTTAAAGTGTCAGTGAGTGCCACTTTCAAGGTTTTTTATGCGATTTTCCCTATCTAGAACCAATACAAAGACGAAAATTATAGCTGAATGGTTTAGCAATACGAGATAGGCCCAAGGAAAATAAGACCAGGCCCATTAATATTTCCTACCGTTAATCGGCCGTGGTTTTAGAACATGTAGTACTATTTCATAGTATCATTTTCTTTAGTTAAATTAGTTAAAAAGTGCATGTGCAGACATCTGGATTCACATTCGGATCTAGCGTTGAAGGGTTTCTATGATCTTAACGAGGAGTCAATACCTTTGGCCAGTATGTAATAACTTTTTGTAACTGACGCGATTAGAAGAACTGAATACATAACTGAAATTTGAACCCATAAGTCAACTATCAAAATGTAGAAAAAAAAACAAAATTTCACTGAGCAGAGAGCATTAAAATAGAACGCAGGAATTGCCAAAAAGAGAAAAAGTGTAAATATCCATGAAATACAAAATAAAATTTAAATTGTTGACATGAAACTAAAATAAAAATATTATGTACATAAAGTCATCGCATGTGATCAAACATTTTCCGCCGACTAACTTAGCCAAAAGAATGTGACTATAGTATTAAATTGCACGTAGTAGTGGTTAACTATAGGCACTGATATTATAATTCATACTAATACGTTGTCCTATTATCGTTCGTTTTCTTTACTAGCCGTACTAACAAGGAGAGTGGATGAGAGTCAGTGATTAACTCAAGAGTTTACGTGGCTTTGAGAAAGTTACGAGATCTCTTTAACTACAAAACTCAAAAACACTTATTAGCGTTTAATCATCATCGGTTCTTCATTCAAGGACAACATAATAGGGTTGAAGCTATAACTGTGATTTAGAGCTTCAAATTGAGATGTACATGTAAAGTGATATTTGAACATTTACTTCGACCCACACAACATCATCAGTACTGACAAATATCACTTGGTTACACTACTGCTATTGTGTACTTATAATGTTAAGGTAGATGACAAGTGGCGCTTTCATCTACTTATTACTATCTCCGTTTCGATTTATTTATCGTTGTAGAAATTTTTTTTGTTTCTAAATAGTTATCGTTTTATAATTTCAATGCAAAATTTATTAACTTTATTTGTTATCTTATTTTTTTATTGGTTGAAATGTGGTTAGATGTATAGGTAATAGTATTTTTATCTAAAAAATATGTAAAATTAAATATTTTTTTTAATCTGTATGCATAAAACTAAAACGACAAGTAAATTGAAACAGAAAAAAATATTTGTTTATAGTTTAGATGCTGTCATTGAATAGCCAAGAAATATTAAAATAGAATCATCCATATTTGCTGTAATGAAAAAGAAGATCATATTATTTAAGTAAATTTTAAGATATAACCATAT
Organism: Moricandia arvensis; assembly: GCA_905132765.1. Taxonomy (NCBI): domain Eukaryota; kingdom Viridiplantae; phylum Streptophyta; class Magnoliopsida; order Brassicales; family Brassicaceae; genus Moricandia; species Moricandia arvensis. Next base: position 157,829 of record CAJHQP010000714.1, read on the forward strand.
TTAGCTAATTTACCCGCTTTCATCTACGTATCTACTATATTAAAACATAGTCCTATTTTTATCTACTTACAAATAGTCTAGGTATGACCATTATTTAAATTTTCTATTATTTCTAGCCTAAAATAATATATATACTAGCCTAAAATTAATTCAATTCATATTACGAACTAAATATTATTAAATATATATAACTTAAATATTATTAAATATATATACTAGCCTAAAATTAAGGAACTAAATAAGTAATCTATTTTGTTTAAAAATAATCAATTCAATTTATATTACAATAATTTAAATAACTAATTAATTATATTTTATTTACTAATATAAAATAATTATATATGCCTACAATTGGGTATATACGCATCAGTTTTTTAGTTTGGATTCGATTCAGACTTGGGATTACATATTTTATACCAAAGTTTACTTCAAATAAAGAAAAAATTGTTATATAAATTTTTCATCGAAAAATTATCCGCGATTTATCGCGGGTTAGAATCTAGTTATTCGTTTATAGTTTAGATGCTGTCATGGAATAGCCAAGGCAGTGATTGTTGTTACATTACCTATATGAATGATTAATAATTTAATATGAAAACCTTTTTTGACTATCCATATATACATATGAATATTCATAGCAAGTTGTAATAAGCAGTGACGCAGCGTTTTTTTGCTTCCTCAAAATCTCAGTCCCTCTCTCTGAGTTTATAAGATAACGCTGCAAAACCTGTTCTCTCTCTCTCTCGCCTCTTCGACTACAGAGGTTTCTTTGTCTCTCTTTCTCTGCGTTTACATATAAAAGCGAGAGACAAGTAAATCGAATCAGTTTATGTGCTTGTTAACAGATTCCTTCTTTAATGCTCTTCTTAACAGTAAACCTTTTTTTCTGGGGATAGAAACTTTGACGTTATCATCTTCTCTTGATGACATATTCCTTTTTAAGTGGAAAGGAGCTTAACTTTATTGGTGCCCGTCTCTGTTTTCCCTTTTTTTTGATGATTATGATGATTCAGGGGAGGTGATAAAAAGGTTGCCTCCACTAAAATGATTAAAAGCTTTCCTATTTTTTTTTTTCCGGGGAATAATTGATAATAAGCTATCATCCACATCTTTTTTGTTTTGTTGTTTATGTTTGTCAATGAGTACAGAATCACATGATTAAAAGTCCACTTTATCAACTGTCAACATCACTCTTTTTTCTTTGTTTTTTTTCTCTTGCAGATTTTTCTAAGTGATTGTTAGTAACTTTGTCATGTGCACTATCTAAGTTCATACAACTTGGAAAAAGAAGGGGAGCTTT